>JACEEZ010010010.1:47500-102500 GCA_016584305.1 Chionoecetes opilio | reverse complement strand
ACGAATTAAACTCATAAGCCAAGGTACCACTGTATATATATATATATATATATATATATATACAGTCGACCCTCGGTTTAACAGACTTCGGATTTAACGGACTCCATTTGCGTGACAAATATGCGGGCAAGAAGGGCGCCAGGCCGCTTATTGCCGCTCTAATTGTCAACTCAAAATAATTTATTATTTTCTCATTTATTTTTGGAATGCTTGGGTTTTAAGGAGTTTTGATGTATCACATATTAAGATATATAAGGAAGGAACCTGTGTTGCTAGTGATTTAGTGGTAGAAGGTGTGTATTGTTTAAAATAGTGATTACAACTGGACAACAAATTTCAAAAAAAATTTATTACTGGAGATGTGTAAAGTGATTTAGACTAATTTGGGTACGCTGATTTCAAAAATCATAACCGTTTTGCTGTATCACGTCAGGATTTTGAGTTACAGAAATACTCCCATTGCCTAGAAGTCAGGATTTCAATGAAATTTACAAAAATTCATTTATTCATTTATTTCATCATGAATGCTTCAAAATTATAGAAATTACAGAAAAACTCTACTAGAATGTAATTAAAAATGCTTTAGGCATTTGGCTTTGCGTTTTTGCTGCTCGTGTCAGTTTCACGAGCAGGAACCAGCAGAAGTCGCCCATCATGTTCGGGTTTGGCCGCCCTTGGTAACGCGTCCCATGAGTGAAATCTCTTGGGGGGAATCGCTCGCCGTGCTCGTCCGAGACAGCTCCCAAGTTGTAGGGAAGAAGTTCAGGTTTCTGGTGTAGGAAATGGTATCTCAGGGACATCCTGGGGCCAAGTTTCCTGAAGGACTCAGCAGCTGCTGCCCCTAATTCTTCATAGTTGTCCGCGCGCTCGTTCCCCAAGAAGTTGTCCGTCACAGCTTTGAAGCTTCCCCCACGCTGCCAGCTCTTTGGGGTTTAGAGTTGTCGGAAAAAGTTTCGTCCTTCATTACCTCTCGGATTTGCGGTCCAAAAAAAGACACCAGCCTTGATCTTAGCCTCCGACAAGGTGTTGCCAAACTTCTCCTTCAGGTATAAAAAAAACCCCCGCCATTCAGATCCCTTTCCCGTAAAAATTCTCATCAAGCCGAGCTTTATGTGGAGTGGTGGAAGGAAAATCTTGGCTGGGTCGACAA
Organism: Chionoecetes opilio; assembly: GCA_016584305.1. Taxonomy (NCBI): domain Eukaryota; kingdom Metazoa; phylum Arthropoda; class Malacostraca; order Decapoda; family Majidae; genus Chionoecetes; species Chionoecetes opilio. The sequence continues at coordinate 101,350 of JACEEZ010010010.1, read as the reverse complement.
GGGCGACATGCTTCACGTTGTATCGACCCGGTACATGCTCCGTCCGCTCTTTCCAATCATTCTTCGTCCAGTGATTCTTGTCGTCTCTGCTATCCCAGAGACAAAGGAAGCACATTATTTCGTGTAGCCTGACTGCAGCCCTAACAACAGCGCCACCACTTTCAAGTCTCCGCAGATGTGCCAGTTGAAGTCATTGTACTTGATGGAATCAAGCAGCTGCCGCATAGTCTCATAGGTCTCTTTCATGCCGAACGCGTGAGCCAGTGGGACTGATGGTTTCTTGTTGCCATTGTTGAGCAAAACAGCCTTCAAGCTGTTCTTCCCCGATCGATGAAGAGGCGCCAGTCTGCAGGATCGTGATCACACCCAAGTTTTTCAACAGACCGTTTATGGGCACTGCAGAATGTCATCGTGTCTTCCATCTCAAGAACTGAGCCATGTCGCTGGGGACGTGCTCTGAACAAGGATATCTTGGTGTTAGGTTCAAGTAGATTCCACTGCTGCCCGCCTTGATCCAAGCAGCTCTGCCTTGCCTTTTACAGCGAGAGATCTCTTACAAGATCATTTAACTCTCCCTGGTTCAGAAGGTGTGGTTCTTGTTCTTGAGTGTCGGGGTTTAAAAGGTTCATCACCATCCTCTTCGCCACTGCTTACAGTTATGTTCTGATCAGCTGGAAAATGTTGGAACGGGGTTCTCGTCATCATGAGGCACAGGTTTACGAGCAGAGACGCAGTCAGCGTACTTGATGTGGCCTTTATTCTTCCTGTTGAAGCCGGCGATGCTGTGCAGCAGAAATAACAATCATCATGATGATTCTGCGGCTCACGCCATATCATGGCACCGCAAATGGAATGCTCGCGCGCTTGCCCACCAACCACTGAGTCAAGGCTGAGTGGCAGCTTGTGCAGCAGATGTGTGGTGCCCAGCTCTTTTTCCCTTTGGGCCCCCACCTTACACCCGAAGTAGTGAAAGTAGGCGGCCTTCATTTTCACTGCCGTAGATACACTTCGCTGTTGATCTTTTTTGGGATACCGACCACAGACATAACAGAAGTTGTCTGGATGATTGGTACAGGAACGTCTACTCATGTTTAACTGAAAGAAAAAAAGAAACAAAAATTTGTAGTTATATAAGTACGTTATATCGTAGTTACGTAAGAGGTGGTAGGCTGCAGACTGCACTTAAAAGGGCGCTGTCTGTAGCTAGATTTGTATAGCGTATTGATTGCGGCGTGATGTGGTTGGTTGCGCGTTTGGGCTAGTTTGTTTAAAGAAAGTCGTTTCTCAAGAGCGCGTGACTTTTTTCTGCGCGCAGCCAACGGCTCACAAGGCCACAAACTAGACCACGCGCAAAAAAACCCAAACCCAATCACCCCGCAATCAATACCCCTTTTACAAAATCTAGCTACAGACAGCGACCTTCAGAGTGCAGTCTGCAGCCTACCACCTCTTACGAAATAGGCATGTTAAAGACATATGGAATTGAAGCATTCATGATAAAATAAATGAATAAATGAATTTTTGTAAATTTCATTGAAATCCTGACTTCTAGGCAATGGGAGTATTTCTGTAACTCAAAATCCTGACGTGATACAGCAAAACGGTTATGATTTTTGAAATCAGCGTACCCAAATTAGTCTAAATCGCTTTACACATCTCCAGTAGCAAACATGTTGTTGTCCAGTGTTATCAAGACTGTCTCCCTGTCATCTCAACACCTTAAATCACCCTTATTTAAGGTGACACGCAGTGCTACACTGACCTAAATAGTGACAAGTGTATAGAACAGCTCATCACAACCGTATAATATATATAATAATGAACAATAGTCATTTAAGCTAATAAGCTATACCTTTGACAGCCACGGCTTGTGTCTGGCTTGTTCTTCTTCTTCTTGTGACCTTTTCTGCTTAGGATCGCGTTGTAGGTCTGTCAAGCTCGAGCTCGAGCTTGACACATACACTAGGGTCCCACATTAAACGAGAAAGTGGTCAATAAACGAGGTCGTTTTATGTGAATTCGCTCTATGTGAAACACATAACCTATGGGAAAAATTGATATTGGTCGATCGGTCCTCCCGCCCGTACCCGTACATTTATACTTGTTTATACCCATGCATACCAGAACATGGTATTATTTTACAGTAGGATCGAAATTCCCTACACAATTGGCAATATGGTTTCTGTTTACTTTATTGGATTCTAGGAAACATTTTTTTGGACTCAAACTAACTTTTGGAGATAATGACATGTTGTTCATAGTGAGGCGAGAGACAAGTGTTTGTTTACGTGTGGCGTGCCTATCACTCTTCTTCCTCTTGTGACCTACATCGCCTCTGTTCTTCCCTTGCCGCGGAGACTTTTAATGCAGATTTGGCTTTAGTTAAGAGGTTAAAGCGTGGGATTAGGTTAGTGACTCAAAAGCAAGTTACCATAAACCTGGCTTAACTCTCGCTTGCGTGCCTCGCCAGAACTGTTGTTGTTATTGTTGTTTTAGGGCTGCGAGGATCCCTTGGGGAAAACTATGAGCCCTGGTGATGTCCTATGATGCTATCACGGGCGCGGTAGTTGACCTTTCTTCCTCAGGAAGGCACAGGTGAGGCGGACGACGGCGTGTTGCCGGGAGGGGAGAACGCCAGCCGCCGCCAGCAGGGTGGGTAGGTCAAAATGGTGATGTTCAGGGCGAGGAGTTGAGAGTGTTGCACTACACGGTGTGAGTGGAAGCGCGGATACTGCAGCAGAAAGTGTTCAATAGTCTCCAGAACATTCATGCACCAAGGGCAGTGGGGGTCAGGGGACAGACGGAGGCGATGCAGGTGAGCCGTGAGTGTCATGTGCCTCAGGCGGAGGCAGGTGAGGGTGACATCGAGGACGCGGGACTTTTTCAAAGGGTTATGTTTACATCTGTTAAGGCCATCCTGGCAGAAGAATCAGCCGCCTCGTTGCCTGGGATACCAGCGTGGAAGGGAACCCACTGAAAGGCGATCTTCCAGCCCTCGGTGGTAAGGAGAAGGGCTCTCTGGATGCCAGAACTGGCGGGGCCCGCTCACAGCTGTTAACTTGTAAACACCAACGACGACACCAAACGACAGTGACGAGTGTACCGTTCTTATGGCAGCCTGCTCACGTTCTGTACAATATTTCGGCTCTCTATATGAAAACTCCTCGGATTTGCCCTACTTTGATGGTGGAATCACGGAGACGAAGTTTGAAGAGAACCTATGAAGCAATACTAAAAGCGTCAAAGGTCACAAGAAGAAGACGAATCGAGATAGACAGAGATGGAAGTTTTTAGCAAGATAATCCCTTCACCTGCCTTGTCATACATTAAAGCACACTAACATAGACATAAGACGTGATCAGAGCTAGATCACTCAATGCCTTGCTCTTACTAATTAATCACTACACTAATGCTTTCCTCCCTTCTCTACGGCACCTCCAATGCCTTCCTCTCTTCTCTCCTGTCTCCTCCAGTACCTCCAGCAACCACAGTACCACACACGTCCTGGTTAATCACTTCCAAAGGAGTATTTTGTGGTAAATATGTAAGGATCGGCGGGGGTGTGAGGTCAGGTGCTACCTATTTAGAGGTGTTACTTACTTTATGCAACACCGGTTCAAAGGCTTGGTTTATGAAGAATAGGCCACCTGTAAAATCAAGATCAAGATCAAGTATCGTTCGTAGGACAAAATAAGTGTGTGGGAGAACGTCGGACTAAAGGCTTCACCGACAGCATCCGCTGGGTGACTCCCAACTCAAGCTCAAGCTCCTCTCGTCTACGTAGTGTTGGCCGAAGCCACCACCCCGGGAGGTGGGTCACAAACCCTTGGCTAACACCCGGTACCCATTCACTGCTGGGTGGATAGGGGCTCGGGGCATTTTCAGGATATTTTTTTAGGGGAAAAGTGAGTCTTATAAGCTATAAAATACGGTAGGTACACTTCGCACCGGACTAAATAAGCATTTTTACAGTGTTTTCAGTACCTGAGTTTCGCGATCCGTGAGTTTCGCGCTATGCCTTCGGAAGAATGCAGGCACGAAACTTGGGAGGGTACTGTATATATTATATATATATACCGTATTTTACGGCTTATTAGATGCACTTTTTCCCCTAAAAAATACCCTGAAAAATGCTCATGCATGCTCATGCATCCAAGACTAATGTTGTAGGGTTAGCTTAGGTAGCTATTCAATGCAGCCTCTTATATGATGTAACCTCAGTACTTACCTATTACAAGTATTTCAAATACCATAAGACATTCAAATCAACTAATCTGTCCTCGCGTTGTGATGTTTACTGGCGCCCAACAGCGCCAACTATCGTCTGCTAGGGTTGATGTATCATTTATCACCAGGCTGTCACACGTATCACAAGCTTTTTTCAGTCCTGGAAATTATCTATCACCCATGACGAATTCATCAAGACGATTTACTTATGCTATCGCATAGAAGCTAAAAGTTGTACAATACGCCAAAGAACATGGGAACAGAGCACCAGAAATACACTTCGGACCACCGCCTACCAATTTTCGTCACCGCCTACTGATTCTTATTTTCTTAGAAATTTCTTTCCAAAATCAGGGTGTCTTCCAAAATGCAGCGTCTTATAAGCCGCAAAATACGGTATACAGTCAAACCTCGATATAACGGACTAAAGGGGGGAGGAGTGGTCCGTTAAAGCCGATTGTCCGTTATAGCGAGGGTATTTTCCCAAGGGTGGAAAAATATATGAAAAAAACGGAAAAATTGTGAAATAAATGAGAAATAATCACAAACACAACCAGACTGTGTAGCTATGTTGGGAGGTAAACAGTGACTGGCACTACATGCTGAATTTGGTCCGCTCCTACACGTAAAATAAATGAGAAATAATCACAAACACAACCAGACCGTGTAGCTAGTCAAGCTCAAGCTCTAGTGAAAGGTAAACAACTTACTACGAGGCAGATTCAGCCGTGGCTTCCAAAGGTATTGCTTATTATCATGACTAATGCTTATTATTATATATATTATATGGTTGTGAAGTGCAGTTCTATACACGTGTCACTATTTAGGTCAGTGTAGCACTGCGTGTCACCTTAGATAAGGGTGATTTAGGGTGTTGAGGTGACAGGGAGACGTAGCAGCGGCCACGCCATAACACTAATAGTCACTATTTTAAACAATACACACCTTCTACCACTAAATCACTAGCAACACAGGCTCCTTCCTTATATATCTTAATATGTGATACATCAAAACTCCTTAAAACCCAAGCATTCCAAAGTAAAATGAGAAAATAATACTATTATGTTGAGTTGACAATTCGAGTGGTGATAAGCGGTCTAGTATGGAGAGAAAAAAAAAAAAAAAAAAAGGAACGCAAATGGAGACCGTTACATCCGAAGTCCGTTACATCGAGGTCCGTTATATCGAGGTTTGACTGTATATATATATTATTTTACATCACAAAGGACTGGTCAAGGGCACAACAAAAAGAGGTAACACAAAGCCCGCTTAGTTGCCAGTCCCTATAAAGAAGACAGTAAGAGAATAAAAAAAGGTGGGTGGGCCAATTTAGTTAGTGATTAGTATCTTGATTATTAATTATCTATTTAATTTAGTTTTACTTAGTATCTTGTCACTCTTCTCTTGAAAAGATTTAAGTCATAGGAAAGTGGAAAAATATAAACAGGAAGAGAGTTCCAGAGTTTACCAGTGAAAGGGATGAAAGAGTAAAGATACTGATTAACTCTTGCATTAGGAAGATGGACAGAATAGGGATGAGAATGAGTAGAAAGTCTTGTGCAACGAGGCCGTGGGAAGGGGGGAGGCATGCAGTTAGCAAGTTCAGAAGAGCATTGAGCATGAAAATAACGGTAGAAGATAGCAAGAGAAGCAACATTGCGGTGGTGATTTAAAGATTGAAGACAGTCAGTCAGAGGAGGGGAGTTGATGAGACAAAAAGCTTTTGTTGACTCAACCCTGTTTAGGAGAGCTGTACGAGTGGATCCTCCCCAAACATGTGAGACATACTCCATACATGGGCGGATAAGGCCCCTGTAGAGAGCAAGCAACTGGGAGGGAGAAAAAAAAAGGATACAGACATCACAGGACACCTAACTTCTTAGAAGCTGTTTTAGCAAGAGATGAGATGTGAGATTTCTATTTCAGATTTTCTAGTAAAGGATAGTCCAAGAATGTTCATTGTAGAAGAAGGAGATAGTTGAGTGTCATTGAAGAAGAGGGGATAGTTATCTGGTAGGTTTTGTCGAGTAGATCGGTGAAGAAATTGGGTTTTTGAGGCATTGAACAAAACAAGGTTTGCTTTGCCCCAATCAGAAATTATAGAGAGATCAGAAGTTAGGCGCGCAGTGGCATATCTCCGTGAATCACTTAGTTCATGTTGAGTTGGACGTCTAATAAACGACGTTGAAAAATGCAGGGTAGTAACATCAGCGTAGGAGTGGATAGGGCTTTGAGTTAGACTTAGAAGATCATTAATGAATAATAAAAAACTGTGGGGGGTGATAGGACAGAAACCTGGGGAACACCACTATTGATAGATTTAGGAGAAGAACAATGTCCGTCTACAGTAGCTGCAATAGAACGGTTTGAAAGGAAACTTAAGAATAAGGTACAGAGAGAAGGATAGAAACCGAATGAGGGTAGTTTGGAAATTAAAGATTTGTGCCAGGCTCTATCAAAAGCTTTTGATATGTCAAGGGCAACAGCAAAAGTTTCACCGAAACCCTAAAGGAGGATGACCAAGATTCAGTTAGGAAAGCTAGAAGATCGCCAGTAGATCGCCCTTTACGGAAACTGTACTGACGATCAGATAGAAGATTGTGAGCAGATAGATGCTTAAAGAATCTTCTTATTAAGTATAAATTCAAAAGCTTTAGAAAGGCAGGAAGTCAAAGCTATAGGACGGTAGTTTGAAGGATTAGAACGGTCACCCTTCTTAGGAATAGGTTGGATGTGAGCAAACTTCCAGCAAGAAGGAAAGGTGGAAGTAGATAGACAAAGACGGAAAAGTTTAACCAGGCAGGGTGCAAGCACAGAAGCACAGTTTTTGAGAACAATAGGAAGGACTCCGTCAGGACCGTAAGCCTTCAGAGGATCTATGCCAGAAAGGGCAAAGAAAACATCATTACGAAGGATCTTATAACAGGCATAATATAGTCAGAGGGTGGAGGAGGAGGAACAAGCCCTTCATCAACTACACTACCCTCCCGAGTTTCACGCTATGCGAGTTTCGCGATCCTCGAGTTTCGCGCTGAGTCCTAAATTCTTACCATCCCGACTTTCGCGCATTATATCCCCGAGTTTCGCCTATGCAACCTTATGCACTGGCCTATTAAGGAGGGGATGTCATCTCTTGAAAGCGGACAAGCTGGACATCCCTTCCCCAGCAGGGCTGCTGGTCCCCCTCTTGGTGAGTATTAGCCCCTCGGTGGGGGGGGTATCATGGGGAGCCACCCCACTCATTGTGGCCGGCTTGGCCGGGGAAGGGAAGCCTTCGAGGTCCCGGGCTGTTGATGGCGATGGGCCTCCACAACTTGGAGGAGGAACTGGCGCTGTTCCTCGTCTTTGGTCAGCCGGTGGTTGAAGGACTGGATGAGCGCCACTCCTCGCTCGGCTGTGTCGTTGACGACGCGAAGTCCCTCGGTTCGGCGGCAGGCCTCGACGTACGATTCCTCTTCCTGCCACTTCCGAGGGTTGGTGGACAGGAAGTCGGTCTTGATATCAAGAGCTTCGAAGAGGCGGAGGGAATTTTTCGTGGCGAAGGAGGGCAGTGTTGCCGCAGGAACTTGTGATGATGGGAGGTTTATTCGCTTGGCGGGTTCCTCGGCTCCTTCATCGTAGAGAATGGCCTGTACAATTGCTTGTTTGTCGGAGACAGGAGACGTGAGTGTGAACAGTGACAGGCCAATGAGATCTTCGCTCAAGTACCAGAAATGGCGGCTCAGAGTGGTGAAGCAGGCCTTCCGAATACTTTCGTCGTGGTACTGAAGGATGTCCTTAGCGAATCCAAGATCGTTGGCGGGAGCGTAGGATGGAACCGTCGATTCGAACCATCGCAGGACGTAGATCTCGGTTGCGAACGATGAGAACCGCTGGAGGGCTGACATTTCTCGAGGTGTGACGACTCCAGTCAGCTGCTCCCGAAACAAGATCATCTTCAGAGCGTAAATGATACGCGCCATCCAACGCGCTCGATGAAGCGCTCCGGGGCTACGGATCGAGGTCTTCGGAAGAGCGCCGCCGAGGAAAAGGATGCTCAGCTCAGCGAGTTCCTTATAGTCGTCACAGGGCTGCTTTGTCTGAAGCAGACGTTTCAAACCTTGAATGAGATTGTCCCTCTTGGAGACCAGAGTCTCCGGCAGATCTTCGTTGGTGGGAGGGTTTATTGCCGACTGATTGATGTAAGACCAGCAGTCCTTGAAGCGAGAGAAGATGGTGATCTCAGGACCAGAAGATGACCCCAAACACGTAGAAAAGGCCTTCTCAAGGACAAGTTCGTGGACGTGATGACGGCAAGCAAGTGAAACGAGGGGTCGGCCGATCTTCTGTTGCAAGATGGTGCATGCACCATTGATGGCTCCAGTGTTGGCACTGGTTGTGTCGAAGCACATCGCCACGGCTCGTTCCTGGACCCCCCCAGTCTTCTAGAGCCTCGAACACAGCTGTAGCGGCGGCATCACCAGTTCCGGAGTGCAGTTTCGGGACTCCTAGGAGCTTCTCCACTCCTTCTCCTGTGACGAGGATGGCGAGTCTTTCGGCGCGAGTGCCATCGTCCTGAGGAAGGATCTTCCCGTCCCAATGAACGGTAAGAGGACTGAAAGTCTTCTTTGATGTCCTTCGCCAAAGTAGACCTGTACTTCGCTCTTGCCTGTCGAATGGACTCGGGATTCAGCACAAGCTCTTGTGGATCGTGGCCCAAGCTACTTGCCGTAGCCGCCACAATTCGAAGGGCTTGGCGGCTACTGACCCCAGTTCTGTCAAGGGCTCCGACGAGATCAGGGGATAGGACGGACTTCGTGCCCCGTGTCCTCAATTGCTTTGGTGGAGAAGCGACCCCGGCGTCGAAAGAAGAAGTCGATGTGTTGGCTGCGTTGGCTGGACTTGATAACTCAGACGATGACGACTCGAGCTCCACCATCTCTTCTCCTTTTGGCGTCTGTTGACGGCTACGTGAGAGAGAGCTTTCAAGTCGGCAAACCGATTCTTTCAGCTTCTTGTCCAGACCAGCCATCGAACCCCGCCTCCCCTTCTCCCGCTGGGCAAGAAGGAATTCCTTGTCTTCAGGAATGGTCATCAGAGTGAGGGCGTCGGAGTGGGCGATGTCCAAAAGGTCTGAGAGACTTTCTTGGAAGGTCTTCTGTTTTTCGGCAGGCGTGACTCCAGAGTTATTCTTGCTTTTGCTCAGGATCTTCCACTCGTCGAAAAGTCCCGTAATCTTCCTCCTCACGCTAGTTTCTGCATGGTGGGGATCCTAGCTCGTGTCCAGAAGTCGAGGACCTCCTTTGCAGCCTCAGCTGCACTCTGCTGCACCGTCTTCTTCTCTTCCTTGTGTGCGTAGAAAAATCGTCGTAAAACGTCTCCACGGCTGGGAAGTTTTGCTCCTGTGATAGTAGGAACACTATGGCCAAGAAGCCAAACTTCAGTTTGCTTTCTCGCGGTCATGACCTGAGGGCGAAAAGAGGAAATGTTCAAGATCGATCCGCCACCTCTAAATATCCAAACCGTTTTGCCTAAACTTTGCACACGCATTTTTTCAAAAGTAAAGGGCAAACCCCACAAAATACGTGAAAAATATTGTTTTGAAAAATTCCCCTATGCGCTTTTGGCCCCTAATAGACCTTTTCTCAGAAAGGGGAAAAACTCCCTTCTTCTCTCTATAAAACCTCTTTTTACCATCCGAGTGCTTTCTGGGTTTGGGGAGGGCAAAATAAGGGAAAGGGCGAGCCAGTCAAAGGGGTGGCAGGGGTGACCCCAAGAACATACTCCCCCCCCCAACCATGCCGGGGAGCACTAACCGGGGTAAACGGCTAGCAGCTACTTATAGTCATACGGTGCCGGGCATACAATGACCTTACACAAACCTATAGGCTGCTAAGCGGGGGATTACAAGAGCTTTTTTCTTTAGCTTCAGGGGGGCCCTTCCCAAAACATTTTCCGCGGTTACTGTATTGCGAAAAAAGCAACGGGTGAAAAAAAAACTGACAATGGTATAACAGCTAAAACCCTTCATACAGTAAATCCACTGTATGAAAACCAAAAAATTTTTCTTCAACAAAAAGGAGTCGTTCACAAACCCACCTCTGTCACCATCTTTGGGGGAAAGTTGAAGGAACTGCACGGAGCACACGGAGGCACCGGACGTCAAAACATATGCCTAGGAAAGCTCCCCCTCGCACTATACCCACGGGGAGGTGGATCGCTACTGAGTTGCCAGCTCGCCCCACATTGGGGTATGAAAACAAAGGGAAAAGAAAGCTGCCTTCCTCTCCTCATCTTGCCCCCTTAATTTTTAATTTCCTACGTTTAAAACTTCTGCTGCATCAAATACAGGGTCATCACACGTTTTTCTTAAACAAAAAAAAATACCCACAAGATAAATTTCGGCAGCTGCTATCTTGGTAACAATGGATTGTGATCGTTCAGTATCGTTTAATGGGGAGATGGGGGGAGGGGACTTTACTAAAACGCAAGCCTGGAGGTGTCCTCGGGGGATTTGTAAGGTAAAATTTTAAAGTGCTTGAGGTGCTTAATGTTTGGGGAGGCGAGTACTGATGAAGGGGGAGGGCCAGGGGAAAGGGGGAAAATGCGAAAAACTATGAAAATTTTGAACTTTAGTTCGATTAGGAAGTTGGAAATTTGTTTAAAATTTAAACTTGGCCCAAACGGGTCAAATTATCCGAATTCAAACTATATGTTTCAAATTAGAAGGGTTTACTGTACTTTAGGGAATATTTAAATTTATTTCATTTTGGACAAAAAACAGTTTTTGTATTGTTTTCGTTCTGGGACTCACTTACATTTTTTTTGTGAAATTTTTTTTTGTGTCAAAACTGCACTACAAAGGGGGAGCGGTATTAAAAAACATTATTTATATACACATACGGCCATATTTGTACATTTTGTGAAAGTGCTGTTAAGAGTGTAGTAACACAATAAAAAAATAAAAAACAAATGAGGTTGCGGGGTGAAAGGGGTTAAAGGGTAGGTGTTAAAAAGTATTTGAATTTAAATGTATATTTTTTTTACATAAAATTTTAAAAATTTCCTTGTAATTTTTGGGTTGTGCAAAAGTTTGGGGTGGTAAAACTGTAAAGGTTTGCTTTGTTTTCATGTTTTAAACAATCTACTTTTGATGTGCCACCCCCTTTTTTGGGGAAAAAGGTCATTTTTTTATGAAAAAAACTTCCCAATTTTTTTTCTTTCATTGATTAATAACTGCTTCTAAGGTTGCTGTGTCGAAATTGAATGTTAAATATTCGTATAAAGGGGGGGACACTTGGAAAAAAAGCAATCGGGGTTTTGTCGTTTTTTTTTCTACGTAACTCTTTAAAATGTATTGTTATACAGTTTATTAAGATGCTTCTTATGACCCTTTATTTTTGTCTTACCTGTCAGAACCTTCGGGTGGGAAGAGGCATTTTTAAACCCAAAAGAGATGAAGGGGCCCCTTTGTCCAACTTCAGGGGAACACAATGAAAATTTACTCTGAGGTTTGACTTGCTGCGGCAAGGGCAAGTCACCGAAGAACCTGCAACTCCCCGGGTGGATTTTTTGGGAAAACCTTCCAGCGAAACCTCTACAGGTAATGCTGAGAACACTGAAAAGGGGTATTCTGATGGGAGGTGACGTGGCATCCTCGCCTCGGGGAGAGGTAGCCCAAGCCAACCTCATGTCCGGGCAGGATCATTTATTTCAAAACCCCGCACATTGTGGAGTGTACACCTCTGCAGCACAGAACTGAAAGAAAAATGTTCAAAAAAAATTAAAGGGAGTGAAGAAGAGCAAAAAAATTAGGTAGGAAGAATTACATGAAAGGATTAAAAAAAATCATGCGGGGAAAAATCGGGGAGTGTAAGGGCAAAAATCTGGAAAGGCAAGTGTATGTCGTTTACCAGAACTTTTCTTGCCCTCCTGCTTGAAAAGTTTCCCTGTGAGTAGTGGGGTTTCCCGAAAACAGACAATGAATTTTAAAGGGGACCCGTATTCCCTTTTACCCCAAATCATTATTTTTTGATCTGAATGCATTAAATTTTTTTAAAACTGAACATTCCCTATAAAAAAACATGTAGATGTCCAATTTAAATTTCTTTTAAAAATAAAAGAATTTTTTATAATAATTTTTGGCTGAAATACCGAATTTTGTGCTCTCAGTAAAATCATAACTGCAAAATATCTTTTAAAATGTTTTGAATGAGCTCCTAAATAGTATCTGGGGTGGGTTCTGACAGCTTAATAGACAGTTTTCCTTTAATGATTTTAGTTCTGATATATTCGCAGTAAAATCTGTAATTTAAACATACCAAAAATTTTCCTAAAAAATAAAATAAGTCAATACAAAACAAATTTTAAAGGGGAACTGATCTACCCAAAGATGTGAGCAGTCCCTTTTTAAACCTTTTTTTTTGTTGTCCCCCCCCATTACGGATGACTGACTTGTAATAACTACGGGTTCACAATCTTTTTATCCAAAAACCTTTGGGGACCAGACATTTTTCGGTTTTTGGAATTTTTCGGATTTCAAAATGGAAGATTTTTAGCGAAATTTTTAAAACGCTTTTTAATACTCAGAGGAATTCATCAAAAGCAAAAGAAAGAATTGAAACCCATGGAGAAAAGAGAGAGAAAAAGGAGAGAGAGGGGGAAAGGAGAGAGAGAGAGAGAGAGAAGGAGAGAAGAGAGAGAGAGAGAGAGAGAGAAGAAAAAGAGAGAGAGGGAAAAGAGAGAGAGAGAGAAAAGGGGAGAGAGAGAGAGAGAAGGAGAGAGAAGAGGAAAAAGAAAGAGAGAGAGAGAGAGGGGAGAAGAGAGGAGAGAGGAGAGAGAGAGAGAGAAAGACATGTGGTGAGGGTTTGCTGGCGTGTCAAATGTGTTGGCGGGGAAAGTAGGTACAAGGAGACAAAAAAAAATAAAAAAAGTAGGTCATCGGCCCATCTTTCAGATAAGAGAAAAGAGGAGAAAATTTAAAAAAGTGTGACCATGTTTTTTTAATTTTTTATTTTTTTTTATACTTTTAGCCTATAGCGCCTGTAGGGTTTTTGCCTGACGATAGTCGGGAATTTTTTTTCGTTTTCGAGCTTTTCGGTTTTTTAGAATTTCGGTAAAAGATTTTAACCTGTATTCATTATAGACTATTATCATTCTACAATGTTATGTAAAAAAAACAGTTTTCCCCTCTTTTTATATTTCGTTTTAAAATTTTTCTGTTGTATTAACACTCCGGTATAAAAAATATAATAACAAGAACAAAAAACTAGCTTAGGAATTTCCGAGCAAAAGCTTTTTCTTCATGAAAATAAATTAAAATTTCACATGTAGTGTTTTATTTGGTTCCAAAAACAAAACTTTTTCCTTCAAAAAACAAAATCAGTGGGCTGGCTGCTATTGCAATTTTTTTTGCATCGCTTAAATTCGGGCATCAATATAAGTGCAACCTGTATGATCGGATCCAAATTGGAATGGGGAATTCCTTTCTTTGCCTTTTTTAAAACTAATCTTTAGAAAAACCCTTTCTCACCCCATTAATGTTGGCATCTGCACAAAAATGGCTGTTTCTGCCCTCTCCTTTTATACCTAGTACAGCAGGGGAAACCCGAAATGCATGGGGGGGCCAAAAGTTTTGAAAACTGCTTTTTGATAAATTACCTGGAAGCTTCAAGGCATCAGAAAGATCTATTCCTCATGTTGTCGGCAGGAGGTAGGTCTCTTGGAAATATGTCAAAGGGTTTTTCCCGCTAAAAAAGGTGCTGGTAATCAAGTGGGACATTCGACCCCCATGTCTGTTATCCCGTCTGCATAACAGACCAACCACATCATATGCTGTCTGCATATCCATCACATGTTTCTCGCTACATTCTCTCATATAGGTTATATGCATGGTTTTTAAATTAATTTTTCAAAACCAAATATAGCAGGGAAAGCTAATAAAAATTCGCTTCTATTGATACCATTCATGATTAAAATTGACTCGCAAAATTTTAAATGGCAGAGTTAAGTGAATTAAGTTCATGCATATTTCTTCATAGTCTCGTAAAGGCTTTCTTTCGTGTTTTCTGTTTTTTTTTTTGATATTTAAAACAAAATTTCGAAAATTACAGTTAATCATATATCTATAACCTCTATATGATAAACCTAGACCCCTATACCTTCGTCGGGGGGCCCCGCAGGCCCCCCTTCGCCCCAAAGCAAACATTGTCCGTGTGCGTCCGGTTACGTGGGCTTGGTTTTTGGTAAAGGTTAGTTAGGTATAGGTTCGGTTTTTGTTTTATTTTGTTTTTTTAATATTTTTTTCGCAAATCACTAAAAAAAATGATTTGCGACAGAAACCCGGTTAGAAATTTTTATTCAAAAAACTCAAAAACATCAGAAATAATAGTTTCGTCCACCAAAATTAATTCGGTGGGCAAAATGGAAATTTACAAATTTTTTGGATAAAGGGAATAAGGTAATTTTTTAGGGGTTTTTGCAGATAGGGCCCTTTCAAGAAAACCCATGTAAAGATTATAGCATATTTCATTAAAAAAAATATGAGTATTAAAGATAAATGTATGATTTCCATAAAACCTATCATTATAAAACTAATAACCCAAAAGGGAAAAAAAACCTAACCTGGATTCCCAAAACGTTAAGTAAACCAATTTTTTTGATCAATTCCCTAACCAGAGAGTAAGGTTTTTTTAAAAAAAATTTGCGATACAAAAAGCTAAGCAGTTGCAGTAGACTGCGCATATTTATCTGAATAAAAATGTAAAAACTCAAAAAATTTTCATGATTTGGGAAAACTCAAAAATCTCTATTTTTTTTTCTGGTAAAAAAAGGAGAGGAAATGCACGGGGCCCCTTTTTGGCCGACTAGTTTTTTTTTCCTTTCCTAAAAACGTGTTTTTTTTTTTTTGATGGGGGTATTTTTTATTTTTTGGGGGAAAACCCTAGTACATTTTATTTTTTTCACACCCATTCCTAAGTTGCCATTTCCTTGAAAAAAATGTACTCCACAAAAAAACCACTAAACTTTGCCATAATAATATCAGTGTCTCAGAAAACCCGAGAAGTGACAGAAATTGTCGAAAACAAATGCCCCCGCCCCGCTTCGCCCGACCACCCCCACTGCCGAGTGCCCAGTGGCCGCTTGCCTCCCTGCGCCCGCTGGGAGGATTATTACCCGAACCAAAATAACCTAACCTCAAAACAAGGGGGGGGGGGCCGCCCCCCCCGACCCCCCCGGCGAGATTATGAACCTAACCGAACCTTAAACCCAACCTAAAGGTTGGGGGGGTCTGAAAAAGGGGGTTGTGTCTGTATGCGTATTAACCAACTTTATTATTTCTACAATATGTATATGTATAAGTTTTGAAGGTTACGCGGAAGTGGATTAATAATGTAAAATATACCTGACTGTTGCTGCGGCTCCAGCGGCGGGCTGATGCCCGCTTATCTATTACTGTTTTTATGTATATATGTGTATGTATTTTAACTTGTTTGGCGCATCTACGATTGATAATACACCTAATTAAGTGTATGCCAGCGATAGCCTGTCCTAAGGTACTTGTAGAAATTTATGCTACAAACATATTTAATCTGAGTTTCTTACCCATCATCAAATGTCATATATCCCTGCCCGACTCCATACCCTAGCTAATTAACTAACTAGGATACTTATCGGTGGATAGTGGGTTGAAAACGGCTGTAGGTCTTGTATTAATACTGCAATGGTCTTGTGATCCGATGTGGTCGTCGGGATCGAGGCCACCCGTGAAATACAGAAGCGGAGGGGCGGAGGCGAGTGTTTCGTTACAGCGTCAGAAGGGCTTTCACACCAAGTTACTGACGCACGGCTATCATCAGTGTGTTGATTCTTAACACATGTCCTATTGTTTTATCACTATATGTACAAATTAAAGTATGTACAACATCTCTTCATATTAATCAGAGAAGAGATATTAACTCGACGGAGGGTCTGGGTGTACTGTACTTGTACACAAGCAAGCACGTATATTAGATTGATGTTATCCTCACGGAGGGCAGGAGAGTACTGTTCGTGTACTTAGACAAGCACGTCTATTAGATTGATGTTATCCTCACGGAGGGCTGGAGAGTACTGTTCTTGTACTTAGACAAGCACGTCTATTAGATTGATGTTATCCTCACGGAGGGCTGGAGAGTACTGTTCTCTCCCTGTGGGCGAGCAGCGGCCAAAACCAATCCTACCTACACGTGTCAATCGTTCGTGGTGGCGGCGAGGCGCACCCCTACCAATACCTGCCACGAATACACGCAGGATAGGTTACAAATATTATGACGGCGACCAATAGCCAGTCGCTCCAAATTAAGGTGCTAATTATTTAAGTGCAATGCTTATTAACCACTGGGAATATTCATTTATCCTATCCCAGTACTAATCATTTACTTAAATTACCTTAATATTACCCATTACCATTACAATTATATATACATATCCCTATACGCGTCCTCCTATGATGAGCGGAAAATACCTCTCACTAGGGGGGAGGGGGGGAACAAACTACCACTCAAATTATGCGAGGGTGTTTGGTGGATAATTTCCACAGTACTCTAGCCTGCCCTGGCATCGGAACCATGTTTATTTACAGTCGCAGGAACAGCTGACTGGTAGTGCAGGCAAACGATTGTGTGTGTGACGGCTTGCAGTAAAAAAATTGTTAGATTTTAGAAAGTTGCTGGAAAAAATAGACGGAAAAGTGCTAGTGTGATGCCGCCTTTAGGTGACAGGAACTACCACGTGTAGGCCTCGCGGCCTCTTGTAGCTTCCTTATTTTCTTATGTTCTTATGTTCTTATGAATAGGTCAAGGACAGATGTAGCACCCGTGTGGGGATGGTGACGGGTAGGCAGACCCGGGGGTGAAAGAAGGGACAGGCGAGGCGAGTCAAGGATGAGCTGAAAGAGCGCCCTCCCGGAGGTGTTGGTGAGGTGGAGAGGGAGGTCAGGTACCCAACACCTGTGATGGGCATTGAAGTCACCCATGATGACAACAGGCGGAGGAAGGAGGGAAAAGTAGTGGATCAGTTCCCGGTATGTGGCACCATCAGCGTTATAGCAGACAGCTACGGAGAGCCAACCCTGTTGCGTAGCAACCCTGGCTGCGACCACTTCGGGGTGGCCGTGCTGCCACTGTGGGAGGAAAGGGGGGAATGGGCAAGGGTGTCGTTGAACTGCAAGGAGGACGCCGCCTCCACGCCCCGGGGTTTTGTCCTTCCGGTGATGTTGTACCGGTTAGGTTGAGAGAGAGGTGGGGGGGAGCCACGTCTCACACAACCCAACCACAGAAGGTTTAAAATTTTCCCCCAAGTAAGTCTTGAACTCGGGGTCTTTTTTGGGCAGGAACGGGCATTCCACAGGACAGGGAGAGGGCCATCATTGGAGGAATACGGAGAGGACGGAGGAGAGGCTGGCCAAAGACTGGCTAGTATGGCGGGACTGGGCGAGCCCTTTTGGGAAGGTGGTAAGCTTCCATGAGAAGGGTGAGAATCTGCGGCATGACGTTTTGTCTTGTTGTGGGTAGAACGGATGTGGAGGAGGTCGAAAGTGAGCGTGTTTGGCGGTGGTGGTGGCCCAGGGAGGCTTTGGGGCCCAGAGGCAGTACGGGGGGGAGAGGAGGCAGGCACGGGACCTTCCCCGAGAGAGGGAGGACGGCGGGGGGGTGTACGTCCCACCTATGTCGTGGAGTGGATGAGGTCCACATGGGAGGCAGGAGAAGAAAAACCTCCAGCAGGCGACATGGGTGCAGCCGGCTTGCGGGGCGCTCTTCTATGATGTCCGTGCCTCGGGGAACAGGGTGCGAGGAAAGGAGGAGAAGGGGGAATAGGGTCCAGGAGAGGGTCATCATCCTCCGTTGGGTCTTGTAGAACACTGTACCTGTTCCCCGTGGTAACATTGGAATAAGCGACACCGGGGTGGACGGCCCTGGGTGATGGTGCAGCCGTAGGGGATGCATAGTGGGAGGTCGTGATAGAGGAGGTGGCCGGGATTTCGGGAGTGGGAGGAGACGCAGACGTCTGTTGATGTCAGGAAGGGGCATCCCTTCCTGGACCAGCCTGCCGTATGGATGTTGGGCCTCCTGGTTGAAAGGGCAGTGGGCAGTCCTGGGGCCATGGTGCCCCCCACACTGAAAGAAGTGGAAAGGCCTGTCACAGGCAACTTCCGCCCATTGGCACGGTGGGGGCCACTGCAGCGGGTGCAGCGCACGGAAGAGCGGCAGATGTTGATGGAATGGCCAACCTTTAGACAGACAGGGCAACAGACGATGGGGAGCAGGTAGGGCTGTGGCCAGAACACCAGCTGGCCGATACACACCCGTGGTGGTAAGGGACCTGTCACCTTGAGGCGTATCCACCTACCCGTGGTGGAGTGGGGCAGGTGTCGGGGGAAATCCATGAGACTTCCTCGATGTTACTGCCATCCAGGGCCTTCAGGATATGGCGGACCTCCTCAAGGTTCTTAATTCGTCAGATAGGGGCCCCACCTTCCCATACTGCGCCAGGGCACCGTCCAGCTGGCACGGCAGCAAGTGACCTGCCATTCCCCAGGGTGAAGGTGACGTCCTGTAGGATGGCACCTTGGGGATTAAAATCTCCTACAGGGCCACCACCAAGGCTGACCCATTACCTAGGGAGCGGGCAGTGTTGCCAAATGTGCCGGTGTTGTGATGAAATCGGCCCCCTTCGTAAATCGTCCCGCGGACGCTTATTTAACCTAAATAACTCTACAAAACCTAACCACAAACCTATCCTAAGCCTAACCTAACCTAAACCAGACCTAAACTAACTTAAATATAACTTAAACTAAACCTAAAAACTATGTTTGCCGATCTGAGGGGCGATCTGATAGAAATTTTTTTTAAAGTGGTAAAGGGATATTATAAAGGCGATGTAGGAAAAGTTCTTACGGCTAGTAACCAGGGTAGAACACGCAGTAACGTACTCAAGCTGGAAAAGCGTAGACATAGAAAGGAAATAGGGAAAAAATGGTTCATAAGTAGGGTGGTAAATGACTGGAATGGACTCAGTCGTCAGGTGGTCAATGCGGAGTCAATAGGGAGTTTAAAAGGAGACTAGACAATTTAATGGATGGGATGAAAGGCAGATGTAGGCTATGGTGTTAAGTAACAGGAACTACTAAGTGGTATAGGTCTCACGGCCTCTTGTAGCTTTCTTATGTTTTCTTCCCTCAGATCGCCACATATAGTTTTCTAGGTTTAATTTAAGTTAATTTAAGTTTTTTTTGGTCTGGTTTGGTTACGTTAGTTTTAGGTAGGTTTGTGTTGGGTTTTGTAAGTTTTTTATTTTAAAAAAGCTTCCCGCGGGACGTTTTACGACGCGGGCCATTTCTTGCACGACACCGGGACGTAAAAGAGCGGATTGAGGTTGAAATGCGTAGAAAGCGCTAAAAAAAGTTTTCGTCTCCTCACCTCAGTGCCCTCCCTTTTTTTTTAGTATGTATGTATGTGGGTATTTTAAAGTATTTTTTGGTATGTATGTGCATATGTATATGTAATTTTAATATATTAATAGATGAAAATAAATATATAAAAAAGAAAAAAAAACCCTCCCCTCTTTGATTATTTAATAGTATAGATAATGGTTATTATAAATTTAACATTTTTACTTTACAGTGTTTTGATAATGCTACTGCTTCTTTTCTGCAAAAATAATATTATCTACTACTACTACTACTATACTATACTACTACTACACTACTACTATACTAACTACTACTACTACAAAAAATAATAATAATAATAAAATAATAACGGTTCATGATTAGGTTACATACTAGTAGATAACACTATAGTCACCAGTCATTCCCACTGCACTAAGTCGCCAGCACAATATGTTACGAATTTTACTAAAAGCCTTTGAAGACATGTAGGTATGTACAAAATTAAATATGTGCATGCGTCTCAGGACGCAAAAAAGTCTGTACCTATAGTGATGCTAAAATTGTAATATTTGTGCCTGGCACATTAGTACAGTGGCAAGTGACTGGCGACTATGTACGTGTTATCTCGTACGGCAGGTACTGATAGAATTTTATAAATATCTAGTCAACTACCAAAACCAACTCCCCGTCTAGCGGACATAAAGGCGAATTTGCAAATTTGGCCCCCCTCTCCCAACTCCCCTCCCCCCATTTCCCTTGCTTCTCCCCTCCACTAATCCCTTAAAGTTCCCTTCATGCCAGGGCACAGAAGAGATAATCCGGAAAACCGAGGCTTTACCTGGGGCCGGCCTCACCCACCCATAGCATAAAGCGTTTTTTCTTTTTTCCCGGGCGCTAGGGAAAATGCGCTAGAACATGCACCGATTGAATAAAAGCACTGAAAAACGCGCTATGCGCAAAACCAAAATGTACGCCTGTTTTGTGATGCCAAAGCGCAGAACTAGCGCGTTTCGCGCTGTTAGGCAAACTGGGAGCGGGTCACCCCTCAATAGTTAAGCGGATATGGGCCAAATTAGGGGGATTGTGCTTTTGTGGTAAAAGCACAAAAATTTGGGCCTTTTGATATCATGACATGCTAAATACTAGATATAGGGCTAAAAAAACTTTGCCCTTTTTGACCCCCAAAAAGTGGGAAAATCCAAGATGGCTGCCATCTGAATTTAAAAATCTATTTTACGTCTATTTTTTCTGATTATATATCACATGACTTGAATAACATATCTTTTTATATTTTTTCACACATAAATAAGCCAATGGCACCAAATCTTTTGTCGCTAAAAAGCATTAAACTCCCGATTAGCGATAGCATGATAAAAAATATAATTAAAATTTATTAATATAATATTTATTTTCTTGCGGTGACTGTAGAAGTAGATCCCCCTTCGGCGAAAAAAAGCTATGTAAGACGTAAAAGATTACAGTCTGAAAACCCACACACGACAGTTGCTACCCTCCCATCGTTTGGATCGTTGTCCCCCTTTGCAAGAACATTTTTCAGAGCCCTCCATGCCCAGAAAATCAAAGAGGACAGTGTTGGGGCGGGGTATCACCGTGGGGGTGAAAATTTTAAACAAGTTTCGAGAATTGGTTGAACACCAGTTGGCTGCCATAGCCAATCGATGAGGCGATGGTATCCCTCAGCACTTGCCAAAACATAGCGCCCCGGGGGCACTCCTTTTCCCTTTTTTAAAGTTTTCTTCGTCGTCTAGCCACTTCAACAGTTGAAATCCCTCCATGTGAAAGTGAACCCGAGCCCCTTACACGAGCGACAGTTTTCATAAAAACCCCGACCTTCTGAAGGTGGTGTATGTGTTTTTCTGTGATGAAGATGCAACGGAATGTGCCCCCTCTGCATGATGCCATGAGCCCAAACGTCCCACGAGTTAAGCAAGCGTCCCGAACTTCAAGATAAGAACTCATTGAAAAAATTAGCCCGGCGACCTGGTGGAAGGATGCCAAATATCCCTCAAATGCCTTGGAAATTTTTACAAAACGCAGCCAGTAGAAAAAAAGCAATAGTCGAAAAAGGGAAAACAGATGGAGTACTCACGGCATAGCATTGGCGGAACCTTTGGCTACATAGAAAACACAAAGATGACGAGCAATCGGTTGCCCCAATATTCCTGTTTTTGATCTTCTCAAATTATACATGATCGACTGGACACCGGGGGTTGGGTAACTGGCCGTTCCCTCCCTTTAGTTAAAAAATCGAATACTTGCTATGCCCTGAAATCCGGGCATGCAAGAAGGCCGAAACGTTTTACTCAGTTTGAAGATGATGCGGATTTCACTGATGAATTCAGTGTGGGTAACTGCGACGAAAGAACTATATGCTTAGCTAAGGGCCCGTAAACTCTTTTCGTCGAGATATTTTGGGAAAGAAAGCAACTTTTGGGGCCCTTTATAAAGGCTGCCAAGAACGGGCTTTTTTCCAAGTCAGGGGTGGCACAGTTGCCATGATAATGGCGGCCCAAACTTATAAAATAAAGAACTGAGAAGGTAGACAATAAACCTCCTATGACACAAATTTTGCTGTACAAAACTCGTGAAAAGACGCCCAGGGTTTCCCCTGGTACTCATCGCACTAAGAGCAAGGGGACGTACGCCCTGCCAATAACCCCGGTATGACATCATCTTCAAAAATAGTAAAACCTTTCTTGTGGGCAATGTCTGTTTTGAGGGAATGTGTTTACAAACAAAAGCAAAAAACGGGAGTTGGGGGAAATTTTAATTTTGATGTTTAAACAAAGGCATGTCCGGGCGGCATATTCTCCACGCGCCCCCCTTTTCGCCAGACCGCTGGGTTTTGGAAAAGGTTAGGAAAACGTTAAGTTAGGTTGTTTAGGTTTACTTTATTTATAGAAACTTTGGGGGAAATCAAAATGGGGTTTATTTTCAAGAAAACCCGTCAAAATTAGTATTTTATTCCCCCCTAAACTCCCGTTTTCCTTGCCTTTTTTAGAAAAGGGACTTTCCCCTCTAAACAGACACTTCCCCAAAAAACCAAAACCGGGAGCGAGCGGGAGCAACACCCCCCCGCCCGCAGTGGTAAGACTAAAAGCTGAGCAACTTTTTGAAAACGTCAAGAGGGTTGCTGGGTTTAACCGTTTTTCTTTCCCAGCTCGGCCCCTCCCTATTTCTGCCTCCAAGGCACGCTGGCTCGCCCCGTGCTAAACTGAAACCAAAAAAAAAATTTTATCGATTATCGCCAGTTTGGAACCAAAAGTATGGGCGATACCGATGAATCATAACCGGGATTTTTTTTTACGGAAAACCCCGTAACCCGATATCGCTAACGCGATAAATTATCGCGTAATTTTCGCGATAAGCCCACTTATGTCCCAGCGGTCGGAAAATCCTCACTCACCTGCTGTTTTTCAAGGTTGTTTTTTACATCGGGACGGACGCCACTGAGTTGTGTTCCGGGGTTTTTTTCCAGAAGCTATGCAAAAAAAAAAAAATAATAAAAAAATATTTTAGAATATATAATATATAAATATAAATATATAATATATATAATAATTTATATATAATATATATATATATATATATATAATATATATATTATAATTTTATATAATATATTATATTATTAATATATAAAATTTTTAATATAATAATAATAATAATAATATAATAAAAATAAATAATAAATAAAAGGTACAAAAAAAATATATATAAATATATAAAAAAAATAGATATTAAAAGAGTAAAATTTATATATATTATATATATTTTATATATATATTATATATATATATATATATATATATATTTTAAAATTATAATATTATATATAAAATTTATATATAATATATATATATATATATATATTAGGGGGGCCCCCCTTAGTATGTATTAAAAATTTTTTTTGAAAAATTTATGTTCCAACCCGATATATGTTCTATGTTAAAAAACATTTGAGTAAATTTTCAGCCAAATGGGTTCACAAAAAGATGTTGACACGCCTCCTCCAATTTCACCCTGGCCCGGGTCCAGGCCCCCCCCTCAGTTGAGGTATTAGCCGCTCGAAGGCGGGGGTATCGTGCTTGCCGGGTTTCCCCCACTTGGCCTGGGGGGGCCAGGGGCGTTTTCCGCGGGCCCGGGAAAGGCCTTCCGGGGTCCGCCACCACTTAAAGGAGGAAGAAGCGCCCCTATCCTTTGTGGGGATCCGTTGAACTCTTGGATAGCGCAACCCTCTTTTTCCGCGGGTCTTCACCACACGGGGTTCCCGGGACGATCTGAGGGACCGCTGGAACCCCTCTCCATCTCCACGACCCGGTGGCAGATGAGGAAGGCCTCATCCAGGTGAGCTTCCCGGAAGAAGTGGAAGTACGTCCACTGAGAAGTTTCCGGGTGGAGTCTGGGACCGACTTCTTTGGAAGCGTGACTCTTTTCGGACCGTGTCCTTCCGTCAAATTCCTCTCGTCGTAGGGCCGTAACCATGGGTTTTTGGTCTCGCAGGACACGTCGGAGTCAAAGACGGCAGCCCAACCATTCTTCTGACAGACCACAGATTGGCTTGCCAGTTTCGACAGCGCGACCCCATCTCGGGGTCGATCTTGTCGTAGGTGCCGAGGGCCTTGATGAGTTCAGGTCGAGCGGGGGTTGAACCGAGAAAGAAGCCTAAATCCAGGCCTTGCGTAACTCGGGACAAAGGCAAAACCCGTGGAGTCCCGCCCTCCTTCTTCGTAAA
Organism: Chionoecetes opilio; assembly: GCA_016584305.1. NCBI lineage: Eukaryota > Metazoa > Arthropoda > Malacostraca > Decapoda > Majidae > Chionoecetes > Chionoecetes opilio. The sequence continues at coordinate 76,958 of JACEEZ010010010.1, read as the reverse complement.
GCGGAACGGCCCCGGGGAACACCCAAATCTTGAAGGAGTGAGGACTTTTGACACCATCTGGCCGGGTCCCCATTGCTCCAGGAGCAAGAATCGAATTCCACCGGGAGGGGCACCACCGAGGAAAATGAGACAAGTTTGCCCAATTTCCCCGGTAGCATCGCGAAGGTCCTCACGCCCTTGAAGGATTTGAAGAGCCCATCGAAAAGCCTCACCTTGACGTCCTCTAGAAAGTCCCCATTTTCCTCCACCATGTTTCCCCCGTCCCGAAGTCCTCTCGGTCGATGCTCCCCATGAGTTTGGAAGCGTTTTAAAGCAGATGCTCGGGGGAGAGGAAAACCCCAGAAAACGGGCGAACACCGCATTACCACCAGCTCCAGGATATGGGGCGACAGGCGAAAAGCAGCAGGTCTTTTCCCCCCCTTTTCTTTCGAGAGGACAAAGGGGCCCCCCTTTTTTGCGGGGGGGTGTTGGTGCCGTGGTGTCGAAGGACACCCGCTACCTGATCCGCGAATCCCCAGTCTCCAGGGGCCGGCCACCGCTGCCCCCCATGCTCCCCCCGGGGGCCCTGCCCAACTTTGGGGACGGGACAGTTGGGGGCCTCCAATCCCGGAAATGATGATCGGGAACGGTCCCAATGTTCTTTCGGGGGTCAGGTCCATCACGAGCTTCCATCCCCATGGCCACCAGCGGGGTTCCTCCGAAACCCTCTCTGATCTTTGGGCCAGGGCCGCCGATGTTTCAACGTTGGGCCTCGGATGGAGAGCGTTGATGTTGAGCTCTTTGACGTTTGGCCTGGAAGTGCGGCTTCATCCACGTATGTCGCGGAACATCGGTCCTTGGTTCGATCCACGTGGCCCCAGTGCGGAGAGGGCGATTTCTTCGTGGCCCGTTTCGCCCCCTTTTGCAGGGCTCGCTCCTCCAATGCTCCGTATTCTTCATCGAGACAAAAGCTGAAGTGTTGGGGCTGGACGCGGCGAGGACTCGAGCTGCGCCCCCAGATGAGGAAGCGGCAGCCTCTTTGTTTTCGGGGGAGAAAGCAGCGGCCTTTTCCAAGCGAAGAGATTGCCTCGTTCCCCCGAGAGCAAGGGCGGGAAACGACGCCGCCCATCCTTCCTCGACGTCCTGGCTCCCGTTGGGCAGGAGGGAAATCTTTTTCCTCCCGGTTGGTCATCTGGGCAGCGATTCCCCCCTGGCACGTCGAAGGGTTTTCGGAAATACCTCAAAAACCCCTTTTTTTTTAGATTTGAGCCCTCCCACGCCGATAGCGACCTTTCTTGAGGAGTCGTACTCCGAGGAGTTTCAATCTTGATGACAATGTTGTCTTTTTTGGACATGGGATCCGCGCCTATCCCAAAACTGAGCCCCCATGGGGGGGGACGGCCAGCGTACATCGCGGAGAGGGCATCTTTTTGAGCTGTAGCGGGGAGAACGACCCCAGAAACCCCCTGTTGGAAGGGGGGGTTTTGGGGCCAAATTTCCCCCGTTTGGGGAACCCCCAAGAAAATCTTTGCTTTCCCAGTCCCATATCAAACTGAAAAAAAAAGGAGAATATTTCAAACAATTTTTGACAAAATAGAATCGAATCGAAGGGAAAAAATTGGAAAATAGGAGGGGGGAAAGGGTATGTTTTAAAAAAACCATGGGGCCCCGCGAACGAGTCCCAAGGGAAAAAAATTCGGGTCATTGTGCAACATCTTCCACAGGGCCCAATTCCCTAAAAAAAATTTGGGGGTTTCCACTTGAATGGGAACAAAATTTCCCCGGGGGAGGGGCAAAACAATTCCAAATTTTTTTTTTTAAAGACCCCCTAATATAATATATATATAATAATATAAAATTTTTTAATATAAATTAAATATATATATTCTTTCTTTTTACATCACAAAGGACGGCCAAAAGAGAAAAAAAAAACTAACAAAAAGCCCGCTTAGTTGCCATCCCTATAAAAGGGGAAAAATAAATTTAAAATAAAAAGGAGGGGGGGGCCCAAATTTTGTTAGGGGGGAGTCTTTTTGCCTTTTCTTAAAAATTTTTGTCGTAACAGAAGAAAAAAAGAACGAAAGAGAGTTCCCGAGTTTACCATGAAGGGTGAAAGAGTGAAGATACTGGTTAAATTTTTGCATTAGGGATGGGCAGAATAGGGATGAGAATGATAGAACGTCTTGGCAGCGAGGCCGCGGGGGGGGTAATCTAGAGCTAGGAAGCGTCCCCTGCCCCCCCTAAAACAAAATTTGAAAAGCATTTAGGGCACCTCTAGATCTCATCTTTCGAATTTTGATGTTAAAAGAAAAAAAAAAAGTCCCCCCGGGGGTTATAATTACAAATTTCCCAAAAGGGGCCCCCCCGCTCCACCGATGCTTTCGTCCTATTTCAGTTACTAATCGACCGATTTCAATTATTTAGGTATCGTTATAGTGGTTTTTCGGGGTGCTGATATCATTGGCGAGGTTTATGAAACAATTTGATGGCAAGATCACCCGATTTCAAGGAAATGTACAGGACAATTTTGTTAACAAAATTGCTGTTTTCATAAGTCACTAAATATTTATATGTACAAATCGCCCTATATAACCACCTCCCGCATCAGGGAGGCGGTAGGTGTATATAGGAGTGTTAGATGAAAGTTTAGTGCATGAGGACAAGGTGATGGTAATGTTTGAGCGAGAAAAGACAGAGAGAATGTGGCGGTGACAGGTCGCGCCAGGTCAACACGCACAACACAGCACACGGCAGCTACTACCTACACATGTGAGTGGAGGCTATCACCAATATGAATGTGTCATAGGGGTGGTACGACCATCTAGGTCCGGATATACGCGCGTCCTAGTGATATCATCCATAAACGACACTTCCAGCCCTTCATAAGTGTAACTTGAGAGCCTGTTTTGCCTCTCAGTATAAATTACCTATATAAGTCTGAAGGTGAGGTTGCTACGCTCTCCTGACATCATTTTCCTGTCTTAATGTTTAATTATGTAGTAATGTAATGATATTAATTTGTCTGTATCATAGGTAGTGCTGAAAAGACCAGTGATGTACTTGATTATACAGCATACCCCGCATGTTACTTGATTTGTAGGTTACTTGTTTGTAAAACTTAAAACTAATTTCTCTTGAAGGGTTTTTGGTAAGTTGAAGTAAAGATTTGGCATGATTACGGGCAGAATATAGGAGGGCATGAGTTTCAGGAGATGAATGGTTACGGTACCGTTTGTGAGCCGCCTCTTTATATCTTGGCAGCATGGAAAACAAGCAGATTTAAACCAAGGTTGACGAGCTTTAGGATTAGAGAAAGTATGTGGAATGTACGCTCCATGCCAGAGATTATGATCTCAGTTATGCGCTCTGCACAAAGAGATGGGTCTCTGACATGGGAGCAGTAATCATTCCATGGAAAATCAGAGTAGTACTGCATTAGGTCTTCCCACTTAGCTGAGTTGAAATGCCAGAAGCACCTCCATTTAGGTGGGTCCCGAGGCGGCACCGGAGCGATAGGACAGGTTACAGAAATAAGATTGTGATCGGAGGAACCCAACGGAGAGAATAGTTTCACAGAGTAAGCAGAAGGGTAGTATTTAGGAAAAGAGCAAGAATGTTGGGCGTGTCTCCAAGGCGTCAGGAATACGGGTAGGGTGCTGCACCAGCTGCTCTAGGTCTTGAAGGATAGAACAGTTGTAGGCTTGTTCACCAGGTTGGTCAGTGAAAGAAGATGATAGCCAATGCTGGTGGTGAACATTGAAATCCCCAAGAATGGATATTTCTGCCAAAGGAAAAAAGAGATGAGATGTGCTCCAACTTTGGATGTTAAATACTCGAAGAATTTTACATAGTCCCAAGGAGTTAGGTGAGAGATATACAGCACAGATAAATTTAGTAAGAGAGTGACATTGAAGTCGAAGCCAGATGGTAGAAAATTCGGAAGATTTAAGACCGTGGGCACGAGAGCAAGTGATGTCGTTTGCACACATATACGCAACAAACCAGCTTTGGATTGCAAATGAGAATAGAGAAGTAAGAGGAGACAGAAAAGGAATGCTGTCAGGCTCACAGCGCCGGGGTTACGGTGGGGGAAAAGAAGATGGGTTAAGGAGGAGAGGTGATGCTCCACAGAGGGAAAAGTTAGATAATTATAAGTCGCGCATGTTGCAAAAAGTTATAAAAAAAGGTTAGAGGAAGTATCAAGCTCTCGTTTCGTCTTTCTTGAAGACGGTCCGACCTGGGGATATATAAATATATATTAATATATACAGGGAACCTCTTTTTTAACGGCATTTAAAACAAGGGCCCAGCCTCAAAACAAGGGCACTAAGCCCGGTTTTTTTTTTTTTTTTTTTTTTTTTTTTTTTTTTTTCACGGAAAAAACTTGGAATCTGAAATGAAAAATGGGGCAGAAATTTATTCAAATTTGGGGGGTACGGGGGGTTTGGAACCTTTCATCCCTTTCACGGGTAAACTCGGGAAACTCTCTTCCTGTTTCTATTTTTCCCTTTCCAGACTTACATCTTTTTAAAGAAAGTAACAAGGGCACCTCCCTCACTAATTTGGGCCACCCCACTTTTTTATTTTATTTCAACTTCTTCTTTATAGGGACGGCAAATAAGCGGCCTTTTTGGTTTCCCCTTTTTTTGTGCCCTTGGCCAGTTCCTTTTGGGTGGGAAAAAAAAAAAAAAAAGGGGTTTGGGGGATTCATAAGAGTAAATCAAAACAACGGGGCAAAAAGAGTTATCCGGGCTGCGTCCCCCCCCGGGGTGCCCGGGAAAGAGGTTTTTCCGTATAATTATTAAAAATAAAATAATATAAATATAAAAAAAATAAAATGTAATAAAAATATATAAATATATAAAAAAAAAATAATAAAATTTGGGGAAACACAATTATATATAAAATATAATAATTATATTTATAAAATAATAAATAAAATTAAAAAATATTAATTTATATATTTTATTTATAATTATTAAATATGTATCGGGGCCTTCCCTATTTTTATTTTAATAAATTTTAAAAAAAAAATTTTTAATAAATTTAAATATATATATATATATATAATTTTATATATAAAATAATAAGTATATCTAATCTTTTTAAACTATCTATCTATCTATCTATCATCGAATCTTCTATGCTATCCTATCATCATATATATATATCCTATATATATATAATATATATATATATATATATATATAGATATATATATATGAGGAGTCATAGGCCGAGAAGGTCGTAAGCGTTGTTTAAAACAAATGAGAAACGGAAGGCCTAAGTTATGTATGGTTTCTCGAAAACTAATGAAATCAATGTTCTATTTATTTCTTATTTGGAAGCAAAATCGTGAAATTGTTTGTGTATGACAATACAACAGCAGTGCACCTTGCCCCAGCAGTAATGAAAATATGCATTATAGTGAAGTAGTAGCTATGCTTTCGGTTTTTTGGCGCGTATATTATCATTAAAAACATTTTTTATTCCATAATAATAAGGGTATGAAAGTGGGGATGGAAAAATATATGAATAGGATTACCATAATAAATTGTTTTGTATGCAATCCCCATATTTGGGGTGCGCGCACGAAGCTTATAAATAAATAAAAATACAAATAGAATAATAATCAAAAAAATCACACACCCAAATGGCAAGAACTTTGCTTGTGATTGCATGGTACTCAGGTTTCTTTTTCATGAATGTAATGATTTTTGGTATTATTATAAACTGGTAAAATAATCTGAGCTCCATAATAAAGCCTCCACCAATCTGTACAACTCAGTACCCAAAAAAAATACTAAACGTTGCAAAAGTGCACACCTCACCCACTTACAGCTGCTATTATCTGCTCAAGAATTTGATGGAAAAGGGTGGGGATGAAATAGGTTGTTAAAATATTACTTCTGTAAGGTGAATCGTCGTCCCCCTCCCATTCTCGTTCCCTCATTACCGCCAAACAAATTCCACTTGTCAGCACGTTGTCACCACTTGTGTTATCGTTGTGGGCAACGTTGGATTTCTACGTGGACATCACGCAGATTCTTAGACCACGAAATAACGTGGAAAACAACGTAGAAACATTCACGTGACCAAATTTACTTTTGTAGCCTTTTAGAGCACCTTTCATTTTCTTTTTTTATTTACGTTTTTGGGACGGAAATATATGGTTTATATTCACGGGGACGCGTTTGATTGGATGGAGAGATGTATTTTAAAGCCAAATAGTACATTTTAGGCAAGCCCAAGGTTTTATGTATGTACTGATTAGGGGGCTATCGTTAGGCGAGGTTTTTCATACCAAAATGATGTTGGTATGAAGAATCATTTTGGTCCAAACTTGGTGGTCAACGAGCAGTAGTTGTGAACTTTTGTTAGAACTACATTGTCGTACCGAGCCCCCAAAATTATCGTATTTAGACGAAGATATAGTACAGCCTTAGCTAAAATAATATAGTCAGTAGGGATTAACTATAGCTCATTGGAAACTAAGCATTCCCACATATAAAAATATCTTTCTCTTTTCACCAAAATATATATATATCCAGCATGACCCACAAAATTCAATGTTAATTTATTTTTTACAAAATAAATGAAATAAAAAAAAAAAAAAAAAATGTAGTAACACATAATTAGAGAGAACTGCAACTCCGAAAATGCCAAGTGGTTTCGCTGGCAGGTTTAACTCACAATTGGTGAAAAGTTGGTCCAACTTGAAAGAAAAAATGGCTTATTCCACTGCACTTAAAACCACAAAAAGATAATTTTAGAACGATTTTCTTCTATATGTATATTGTATAGAAGCCTGAGCTCTGTAAACCATGCATTAACCAAAATAATCAAGTAGGTTTATAGTTGAAGAGGGAGGTAACATGTTAATATATGATATTATATAGCAATAAACGTATGTTTAGAAGTATCTTACCTAGGCAGTAAAGTTCCTGTATTATTGGTGTATCAATCAGAAGAAGCTGGAAGCAATGAGTCGACGCGTGGAAGTAGCAAGTTTTGATTCAATCGCCCGCACAATTCTCCCCGCCCACCACTCCCCGCCGCGGCGTGTCGCTCCACAATTACTAACCACAGTGTCGCAGCAACAAGCCGATTTCGGCATTCTTTATTCTTCGTTTTCAAAGGCATGCTTATGTATTGTTGACAAGCGTTTGCCAGAGCAGCAGTACGTCTAGAAAACAGTGTGAACATCACCAAATTTTACATGCCACAATATACATGTAAACATATATAAGCTTTGCTACTCGAGGCGGAGTAATTTGCATTAAATTGTATTTATAGAACGTCATCGTAATGAATGTCATCCATATTAAATTAGTAGAACACAAGAAGAAACTATATTTTTTGGTATTCAGATGGGTGCATCAATGTTTATCGCGAAAATTAATTTATGAAAATATTAGTCTGCGGAGCCAAAACACAGTAGACAACCTTTGAGTTAAAATTCTGCCAGCGACCACTGGCCATTTCTCGAGTTTTAGTTTCTCCTAATTACTAATAAAAAGAAGCTGACTCCGATAACTCTACAGCTATCTAATCATCCTCAAAAAGAAAAGAGGAATTCCTGTTCCTCCTCTCATTCTTTTATCCCCTGTGTCAGATGGCGCTACTATAAGATAGTGTGTTCAGTTGCTATCGACATATCATATCATCTGAGGATGAAAAGTTAACCACAATCTCCCTTTTCCCTTACACACTGCGGACTGCTGGAAGAGACAACCAGTATGGCTCCCGTAATTCAGTTTCTTACCTTTTGTCTTGCGTAAGGTTACTCTGTGCTAAATACCCTTCACAATTGCCTTTCTAATGCGGCAAGCAACGGTCCAAATTCCATGTCATGCAAGGACCAAAAGTCAAACTCAAACTCTCTCTCCTCTCTCTCTCTCTCTCTCTCTTCTCTCTCTCTCTCTCTCCTCCTCTCTCTCTCTCTCTCTCTCTTCTCTCTCTCTCTCTCTCTCTCTCGCTCTCTCTCTCTCTCCTCTCTCTCTTCTCTCTCTCTCGCGAAGTGACAGCGGCGAGATTTTTTGTTGTTTTGCGATGACCAATTTTGTATGATGATATAAAGCCGCGGTACATGAGCAATTTTTCCGTCCATATTCAGGCGCAAATTATTCAGCAAAGGCAACACCTTGCCGTGTTTTGGTCAAACGGATTTTTCGAGGTAGCAATAATTTGACAATGGCAATTTTGGGTTCTCACGATGTATCTGAAGAAGCTGTCTTGGAAAAATCGCGGAGAACGGTTCAAAAATAGGGTGGTGAATGATTGAAATGGATTCTTGTGTATGGACAGTCGTCAGACATAAAACATTCAACAGGTCCAACATCAAAGTGATCAATAATTAAGTTGGGTATCCCTAAAATTTTTAGTATTATTATAACCTGTCAACAAAGAAAATGTATACCAGCCATAAAACTCATTTAAATTTTCTTGGTGTTTTGCCTCCTTCACACGCCTAAAACACGTACAAGAGGTGTAGCTACAGGGCTTTACAATTCGTCTTGTAATCGGTTCTTGGCACTATGTAGCTATGTATTTCAGCTTTCTGTATAGAATTAGAGCGTGTGCATTTAAAAATAAATGTCAAATAATATGCGTTTGTGGTGGGAAGATTGCAGCAATATGTAATTGCGAAAGACTGACACGTTGGTCATCATAAATGTCATTAGAAATCGCAATGTATAGCAGAGTTTGGGCCGCGTTTGCGTTGCCGGGTGTAATATTGCCAGAAAAATTGTAGGTGTGACCGCACCTTAAGGCGTATTTGTCATACCCTTGGAAGTAAATTTTACTTATTTAAGCTCGCCCAATATTTTTTTACTCTTTTGCGTGCATGAAAACTGAGCAGATTACACTCCGGCAGGCCGATATTTTATCTTTCCTGTAAAGTTTTACAGTCGTGGGTGTGAGTGGGGTTTCAAGAGCCTGGCCAATCAGATCGCGCGCATGAGAAGACTACCCCCCAAACTCACCCGTAAAGTTTCTCTTTTCCTTTAATTTCGCATCACAATTCAACATTCATTACATGCGCCACGACACCAAAGGATATTGTATTTAAATTAGAGTAGGTAAGGAGTAGTAAGGCAGTAGAATAGGTAACTTCTTAACAGGTAAGAAGTCACAAATATTAAAAATTCTCCAGCGGACGGCGGAACAAATTTCCCAATCCTCGAGTTTTTTCAATGTGTCGAACTTCGTTGATGCTTGCTGGTTAGCACCAAAACTGGGTGTATTCTTGCCTATAAGTATAGTCAAATACTTAAATATATTCATGAGTGATATTAAATTTGCATAGAAATGCATAAAATTTGGTATATATGTTATATCATACAAAAAGAAGCCTTTTAGAGAACCATATCGCAGGGCACGAATACAAAAATATGAACATTTCATCAGTCTGATTCAGCTCCAACACCGCGTAGGAAGGTCCTCTGTTTGTAACCCACGGGCCACCACACACCCACCACCACCAGGCACCCACCCGCCCACACCACCCCACCCAACCACCACCCGCCACCACACACCCATCACACCACCCACCCACCACAGCCCATCACCCATCCGCCCCACCACCCGCCACATCACACACACCACCACACGCCATCACCAATCCGCCCACCAAACACCCACACACACCCACCCACCACACGCCCCCATCACACATCCGCCCATCCACCACAACCCACCCACCCACACGCCCATCACCCATCCGCCCACCACACCACCCACCCACCACACGCCATAATAAATCCGCCCACCACCACACCCACCCAACCCCACACGCCCATCGCACATCCGCAACCACACACCCACCCACCAACGCCCCATCACCCATCGCCCACCACACACCCACCCACCACACGCCCATCATACATCGCCCACCACACACCCAACCCCCACAGTCCAATCCACACATCGCCCACCACACACCCGCCCATGGATGTTTTAAACGGGAGATGTCAATGGAGGCTGAATCACAACAGGCATTCATCTAGGTTTAGGACAAAGAATAATTCGTGAAAAAACGTAGATGTAGGTTACACGTGCCTACATACGTACAGTCCATGATAGCCATAAACATACTCGACGCGCATCGTGAAATGGCTGTATAACAAATAGATATTCAAAATAACATGTTTCATAGCGCCCGAAACTTTCGTTATATCCGTCCATCTATAGAGTTAGAAAACAATGCTAGGCCATTCTAAGAGATCCAAAACAATTAGATATCGATGTGTAATACAGACAATGACGCTGACTACTCTTTGCTGTGCCTTCAATAAATGTCAACCTTAACGATATTCCTTGAGCCTCTGTAGAGATAATGAAGTGTACGACCATTTACTCTCGGCAACATCAAGAAAAGAGCTTTGCAGCGCTACAATCGTATTTTGTGATGCAAGCAGGGGGGGCGGCGCTTAAATAAGTATAATTTTACTCCGGAGGACAACTAAAAATACGTCCTTTTAATGTAATCATATTTGTTGAGTCAATTATCGCTATTTTCGTGTTACGATATTCTCAACCATGCATCGACTGTACGGATAGTCAAAATTATCGTAAAAACCCGATAATTATATTACAGTTCACAACCTGGGGCTGAATGTTCGAAACGTTCGTAACTTTCCGCTCTAAGATCATCTTGTGAGTGTTCGATAGCAGCGATCTTACATCTTGGGCTTCGAACACTACATTAAATGTATTACAAAGGATCGTCCGAATTTCTTAGTCACGATGATGCCAATCTTCAGCGCGTTCCGGTTTCCGTTCCGACCACGAGGAATGAATCAGCTGACTGTCGCTTGGCCAACAGAGGAAAGTTTCATCAACCTTTGAGGATGTTAAGCCAATCATAATGCAGTTAGAATGTAAACAAATAACATATGCGCGTCCCCCACACAACAAAGTTAGACTTATAACCTCAATAAACATGAACTGTAAAATTGTAGTTCTTTTATGCCCTTAGGTCTCCACTAGGCAGGTTTTGGTAGGGTTAGATTTAGAAAGGTATAATGAGGTTAGGTTGGTATCAGTCATTTCGCCCACATGCCATTTTGCCACACCATGGAGTTCATTTCGCCCACACTATGGAGTCATTCGCTCACAAGTCAATCGCCACACTATGGAGTCATTTCGCCCAAGATTACTGGTGGTTCATCCATTTTGCCTGCAGAAGATATAAGTTACATGACCCGTGAAATGGATCGTGTGGGCGAATTGACTTCAGAGTGGGCAAAATGACTCTTACATGTGGGCGAATTGACTCTTACATGTGGGCGAAATGTCTTGTGGGCGAATTGACGTGTGGGCGAAATGACCGGTAACCGGTTAGGTTAGTATATTTTGGGGGTCATTTAGGACTTTAGGTGGGGTAAGGGGATGTTAAAGGGGGTAACTCTCTCACTTTATAATTACGTTTTAGAGGTACTTGAAGGGATTTGTGAAGGTCTTGATAATATCTTGATAGGTCTTTGATATTGATAATTTTATTTTTTTTTTGATATCATGTTACTAAACCAAACCCCACCTCTAACCTAACCTAACCTAGTCTGACTAAACCTAACTTAGACGACTAAACCAAACCCCACCTCTAACCTAAACTAACCTAATCTGATTTAACCTAACTTAACAGTTTATGGCTGAAATAACGGTAGATTTTCGTAGTACGTGCATGTAACGCCATTATTATTCAATTGTACCATGGGAAATGGGGTTCAAAATACTCAGAATGAAGAAATCTACACGATATGATGTAGGTAAGAATCCTAGGGCCTTTTGAAAGCCCACTGTGACGAAGACACAGCCCCAATCAAGACACGGGAATGATCAGCATGGTGGCCGCACTCAAGTTCAAGCTCAAGAGAGCGAGGGGTATATAACGCGCGCACAGGGAGTCAGTCCTGGTTGGAGCGCCATGCCCCCAAGACTTCCTCTCCTCCTCCCTGGCCGCGACGCAAAGTCCCCAGACTTCCTCTCCTCCTCCCTGGCCGCGACGCAAAGTCCCCCAGGCTTCCTCTCCTCCTCCCTGGCCGCGACGCAAAGTCCCCCAGGCTTCCTCTCCTCACCTCACCTCCCTTACTCCGGTTCAGACAACCATCAGTCACCGTGAGAGCCACCCAACTCCCATCCCTACTCCGGTGTTGACGCCAGCTCGTAACCGTGAGAGCACCTCAACTCCTACTCCCACTGCGTCATTCCCTACCTGTCCTCCCCGTCCCGTTCCTCTCTTCCACTATCTACAGGAGGCTGTGGCGGATCCCCGTGCAGCTGGAAAAGGCGGGTGTTCCCCGCCTTACACACCCCGACTGACCCATGCACGCCGTCAGTTACAGGCGCTCCTGGCGGTGCCCTTCCCTACCTCCCCCATCACGCCATTACCGAGCCGCAGAGGCCTCGGTGGTAAGGCCAACCGCGGTGAGACTCCTGGCCGCCTCTCCCGTTGGACGTCCAGCCCATTGAAGACACCGCCCCACCTCAATCCACCCACACCGGGACGCTCAATCCCTGTCCTGTTGGTGACTGAGGCCAACCGCGGTGGGACTCCTGGCCGCCTCTCCTGTTGGGCACCCAGTCCCCAGGGGACACCAACGTGCACCAAGCCACCCACACCGGGGACGCTCGCTCCCTGTCCCGTTGGTACCCGAGGAGACTTGGGAGTCTGGTGCCTAGCCGCTGCCAAGGGGCAGTGAAATATATATTCTGTATGTACCAAAGGAACTTGTAAAACCAAAGAGAAATATAACACAAGCCGGAGATCACAGTTTCTTTGGCCCTCGGAGAGAACCTGATATAGCCACGTAAACACTGGCGGCAGCGGTGGTCCTCCGACTAGCCACATACGGAGCACCATGGAGAAACAACGCCCCTTCAACCCGGATAACGACACCATTGACAATTGGCTGAACCGTTTCGAGCTACACTGCGAACTTCAAGAAATCCAGCTGAGCGACGCGCCAAATGGTGTAAGATTACCATCGGCGACGTTGGCAATGATGTAACAACAGCCATCACAGCAGCTACGTGGGAGGAATGGAAGACAGCATTAAAAAAAGAACTTGGCCACCCAGATGAAGAAAATGTTAGCCAAAGGGACCTCGCCACTCTCACACAGGGGGACCTGAGCCTGCGCGCTTTGGCAAGACAGGCTCGACAGCTGGCCAAACCGTGCATTCAATGGAGCAGAGCAACCCATCATCGAGCGGGAAGCTATGGAAGCTTCTTGAAAGCCTTGCCCTCAATCTAAAACGAGAGGTATTAAGAACAAGAACTACAACCCTGGAGACGGCCTGGGAAGAAGCTGAACGTCATCACCAGCTGATGAAAACCTTCCACCGACACCAGTTATCGTGGCAGCCACAGAACAACCTGCACCTTCTCGCCTTGACCAGCTAGAATCCACTATTGCCGCCCTGCAGCGCCACCTGTTGAACGACAACACAGGAGAGCGACGCAGGACACCAGAAACAGCGTCGTAGCAAAGGGCGAACTCAGGTGCTGGAACTGTGGCAACATTGGTCACCTACAACGGGAGTGTCGCAAGGCCAGAAACTCTACCAACAAATTCCGGCCTTTAAACTCCAACGGGGGTCGTCCGTAGGGCACTGGATGAACCCCCTACCAGCTAACCATCACCGGCGGGCCGACGTAGGCTGTAGAGCGGCGAACGGCGGCCGCCGGCGGCAAATTTACCTACGTCAGCCCTCCGAAGGCCCGCTGGTGTATTTTCAGACGGGATAATTTACTATGTTGAAAATTATGTACAGAATTTCAAGAATTGAATATTTCTATGTGTAAACATTTTGAAACAACAGTTATATGATTATCTTGCTGTAGTGTTACATCAGTAGTGACAAGCAGCGGCAACTTGACGTCAATCCTCCGGAGGCCCGCTGGTAGGTATTTGTAAGTGGGAAATATTCATTTCATATTATATATATTAACTCAGTAATATACATATTATCTCAATATCGGTACCATCACTATTATTAGGCCTGTTCAAGCTATTAAAAATTGTTTATAAAATTTTTATAATAGTTTATAGAAATTATCATATTTCAAGTTTATTTCAAATATTTCCAGCTTAATCAGGAACACCGAGAGATACATAGAAATAAAGATGAGACACGTACGTACATAGGAAGGAGTTTACATGGAAAAAGGTTATCAGTTAGTCTATGTGTGTAGCTAGTATAATATAAAAATAACATTTGATTATAACCGCGGCAAGATTACGGGATAACACAAGGTCATGTTTTCCCTTATTTCAATAACTTCCAACATATTATCAACACATATCAATACTCAACGGTACACCTAATAAGGAATATGTAGATGATGGAGAATTAACATGGATAATATCATGATTTAGTATAGAATTTTATTTCAAATCATTTCCCAGCTATCAATGCACTAAACTGCCAGATGTACGATAGCCATTACAAAGGGTTAAAAACCCACAAAAGGCCTAAATTGTCACCCTTAACCAGTCGATAACATAATGAGAACTTAGTTGTAACATGTTTTCGCTCCTTCATTATATCGAAATAGACTGAATAATATAAATAATTGCAGTACGACACGTTTTCTTAGGAATTCCTCGGCAGCTTTGTGTCAGTGACTCGTGAGTGAAATCAGTTAGTGGGAAAACGCACAAGTGGGTGGACGTTGTTATGTGGTTCGCCGCTACATAGCTGTTCAGTGTTCCACGTACACCAGCATGTTAAAACCCCAAAAACAAAAATTTTTTTTGTACTTTTTTGAAAATAAAAAAATGTCCGTAGAAATTAGGGATCCCCTTTTCTCGTATTCCCGGGGAAAACGACATGGGAATATTTATGGTTATATTTTTCTAGTTTTTTCCCGATATAGAAATGTTTAATAAGGGGTTGAACCCCCCATGAGTCTATTAATCGGCTAATGGGTTTTTGCAGCCCCCATTAAAACTTTAAATATATCTGCAAATAACTTAGAAAGTATAAACCAAAAATATTCCCCCAATCGGGTTAAATTTAAAAACAGCGGAAAATTTGGTTTTATCCCCTCGGTATATATACGTTACCCGGTTTGAGCCTTGAGAAAACCCCCAGCGGCCCTACTTTCCGTACACTTCCGTCGGGCCGCCGGTAAGCCCATACGGAGGGCCTCCGGAGGCCCTCCGTCTTTGTTTTTGTGGGAAGGGTTTTTGATCCCCAATAACAAACAGTCCCCCAAACCCACCGTGCAAGGAAATAAGGCGTTAGTTTTGGTTGACACGGGAGCAGCCGCAGCTCCCTTTTCCCTTCACCTTCTAACCCCAGCAAAAGGCATAACTTGGGGAATCCCCAATTTTAAATCACCTTTTAAAGGGGAGCCGAGGGGAGGGGACATTGGTTTGGGAGGGGAGAGACTAATGGCTTCAGCTGCTGGGACGGGGAAACGTATTACAGGGTCCACTTATTGTCCGGAAGGGCCCTTATCGGGAGGGGGGAACGGAATACTGGGAGGGACGCCCTTAAAAACCACTCAGAGAAAAAATTTGGCTCAGGGAAAGTACAGCAGAGCCTGGAGGAAAAATCGTGACCCCCGCTCCCAGGATTTTTTATCCCCCTCAAAAACTTTGGACCTTCCGCCAACAGCCGGCGGAAAACTCTGATCACGACGTTCTAACCCCAAACATCACTGTCTTCTCCCCTACCACGAAGCTTCCCCCCGGGTAAGGGAAAGCACCCCTGTACGGATGGGGGGCCCCGGCAGTCTTGGGCCATTGAAAATCACCCTGCGGACCCGGGTTACGATTGCAAAAAGGGTGGGAGTTGGTCGGGAGACCCCGGGGGAGTTTACGGCCCCGGGCCAAAAAAATTCTCGGGGCAAACGATTTTTCCCGGTTTTCCCTACGGCCCGACGCCACTCAAACCTTTTTGGCCCCTGGGGAAACCTCCTAAGGACTTTTTTGGGATATATTCGCGCGGGGAAAGGGGCCCAAACAAGGGTTTAAAATGGGTTTTTGCGGAGCATGCATTTTACAAAAAAGGGGGACCCCCAAATCAAGCAACCATTCCGACGACAACCCCCAAACACCCCGAGAAGGGGAAAACGTTCTCAAGTCGATTCCATGGCCCCCCGGCCCCGGGATTATAAGACACGACAAGTCCTTGGGCCCTCCCTGTGGGTTTTGGGGCGGAAAAAAAAGGGAAAGGGGGTCACAATTTTTTGTTTTGGTTTACCCGGCGCCTGAAGCTGTCACATTTAAAGGGAAATGCTCAACCACCCCCGCGTATTAAACGCCCAACGTGGGGGGCCCCCCCAAAGGGTTCCCCAGATGGTTCTTCTACGCAAAGACCTACAGAGTGGTACTGGCAAACCCACTTTTCGGGGGAAGGGGAAAAGGGGAAGACTTTTAAAGCACAAGTAATGGCCAACTATGGGAGTTCGAGGTCCCCCCTTCGGAAGTCTCCCAACGGCCCAGCGTCTTTCTCCCGCCTGAGGAAACCGCTGTTTGGGGCGGGCCCGGGACGTGGAGAACTTTGTCTCGTTTATTTGGCCCGACATAATCGTTTTATGCCCCAAAACCTGGACCTATCTGCAGCGCTTTCGGGGGTTTTGGGAAGCGGATCCGAGGAGCTGGGCTCAAGTCAAGCCACCCCAAATGCTGTTTTTACCCTCGTAGGAAGTCCCCTTTTTGGCCCCCTGTAGTGAGTGGCCCGGTATCCAGCCAGACACTGACAAGTGAGGGCCATAGGAAACATACCACCCCCTTCCAACGTTCGTGAATTACTTTTGGGTTTCCCCGGTTTTTGGCGTCAACTACAGAAGATTTTTTCAAGGGCTTCGCTGATATAGCAGCACCCCCCCCACCGCCCCCCGGGAAAAGGGGGGGTCACCTGGAGCTGGTAAACCCGGAACTGGGAGCAAGCATTCCGGAGCCTCAAAGAACACCCCCCCCAAATTTCCCCTATCTTTCGCCTCCCCAGACTTCTCCCAGCCCTTTAACCCTTTTATACAGATTGAAATCCAATTTTGGGGACTGGGTGCTGCCCTTTTTCGCAGAGAAAGGCCGGGGGGGAAAGGTTAATTCCCTTTGTGCCAGCCGCCCCCTCAGAAACCTCGGAAAAGAACTACAGCCCCAAACGAAGAAAGAAGGGTTTAGGGGTGGTTGGGGTATTTGGCTTTTCCGTCCTTATCTACTCAGCAATCTTTTCCCGAGGTTTTTTCACCGGGCCATTACAGCCTTACATGGTTGAAAACCATGTCCACGGAAAGCGTCTTCTTCAACCCATGGTCTAGGGGATTTTGAAGAATACGGGCTTCACCACAAACACCCGGGGAGGGAAAAAATTTCCCGGGGAAACGCAGACCCCCCGGGCCCCTCAGGTTCCTATGGATCAGCCCTCAGATCGATCAGTTACTCCAAATGGCAGCCGTGAATGACGACGTCGCAGAGGAAAAAACCATTTAACTCCAGGAAGCCGCGGGAAAACAGGACATAGCCCTCCCGGCTGGCCCCAAAAAAGTTTGGGGGGGAAGGGCTGCGTGTATGCGAGGGGCCCTTTGATGAAAAATGAAGGGCAGGTGGTGTTTTTGGGGCCTAAGGCGGCGGCCCCCGTTTTCCCCTTCCCTCCCCCCTTTTAACCAAGGGGACATCCAGGATTTAAGAAAAAGTTGGCGTTATTCGGACCCGGTTTCCCCTTTTTGACAAAGGTCCACCCTCGCCCAAGCAGTCGCCGCCCCGTTTCCCCCCCGGGTTGCCAAAATAGAAAATGGGCTACCCCGGCCCAAAGGTGAAAGTAAAAAAGGGCCCCATAAACTGCATCTCAACCGTGGGAACTTCCAGCCGTAGATGTGAGGAACCCCCCACCTATGTACGAAAAGAAAACAGTATAAGTGACCTTTATTGATTGCTTTTCACGGTTTCGTTATTGCTGTCCCTTTTCGAGCAACCCCCAAAGGTTTTTCTACAGTTACCCAACTCTTTCTGCCGAAAAGTAAATTTTTTGTATTTGGCACCCCGGGGGCCATCCTCTTTCCCACCCGGGCCCCGAGTTCACCCCGCAGCCTGTGGGGGAAACTTGGGGGGAAGGTTTGGGTAAAACTAATCCCCACTTTGCCCGTACATGCTCAGGGCAACGGAATATGTGAACGTGCCCTCGCACGATTTAAAAAACGCCCATTGGGCCAGCCCCGCCCACAACTCTTTTTAGGTGAAATTTTTCCCAGGGCCCTGCCCGCAATACCGCCCCACGTTGAACGCTGCCCCCAGCGACGCTACGAGTTTTTTTCACCACACTGGTACCCCTTTGGACGCAAAACCCCCCGGGCCCCGGGAGATGGCCTCACCTTTTCAATCCCATCCCCAGCCCGCCCTACTTTCCACCAATACCTACGGGGAAATACAACGTTTCCCTACGCGCCCGCACATGATGTAGTGCGAAAATGCCTGCCCTACGTCCCCGCCAAGAGGTGGCTCAAAACCCCTTCACCCTGGGAGGGCTTTTGGTTTTAGTGAAGGTTCCCCCCCCCCACCGGGATCACAACTCGCAAAACCCAAAATTTGGGATTTAGGCCCCCTTTGTCATCACTGCTCCCCCTCCCCCCTTCCCGATAAAATTTCGATACAGGAGTAGGGGGCCCCGCACAGTTCACATCACCCACGCAAAAAGGGATCGTGAATCACCTAAACAACAAAATCAAAAAAAAGGGGGCGTTTACGGCAGCCGGCCCCTAAAAAGAAAGGGAAAAGGGGGGGATAAAAACTGAAGACCTTCCCCCAGGACCTCAAAGGAATGCACAGGAGGCCCTTCCCCCAAAACCAAAGAAGTAATGCCAGAGTACAAGGGGTCCACAGAGGTGGGGGTGAGGGGGTTTTCGGAAGCAAAAATTGGGGCAATATAGGGCGAAATTACCCGGGGAAACTCGGAAAACCCCCGGGGGGGGGAAGAAGATAAATGGCGAAACCCTCGGCAACCCCGGGGCAGGAGGGGGGCAAAAGCGCCCCCCAGCCCACCCTCCCGGTTTCCCCTTTTGGGCAGCAAGCCCAAGGGGGGGACACGCGCAGCCCGGGCGCAATGGAATCCCAAACGGGACCAACACTAATAAGCGTGGGCTTCATGGAAATCAACCACCATCCCCAGCTCGTCCCCGGGAACGAAACTTCCTTTTCCCCAGTCACAGAAGCTATAGATTTGGGCGAGCAGGTCCCCGATCCGGTTTTTAAAACTGCCCACCCCATCATCCCAAAACCCACTTTCGAGTTTTCATCTTGGCTCCCTCACCCCTGGCTGTGATGGTCTTCGTTTCGTCCGAAGGCCGGGGGACAACTCAAAAGGGCCCTTTGGGCGCCCCCTACACGCGAGAGGGGCAGTGTGACGAAGACACAGCCACAATCAAGACACGGGAATGATCAGCATGGTGGCCGCACTCAAGTTCAAGCTCAAGGAGAGCGAGGGGTATATAAAGCGCGCACAGCCACAGGGAGTCAGTCCTGGGCAAGGAATATAGAGGACAAGGAAGGTGGAGTTTTATGTAGGCAGAAAACCCTGCCTATGCACTTGCTGGCGCTTAGATGGCGCTCCCGTCGCCTCTTCAGGGAATGTAAACAAACGGGGCCCCACAAGGGCCCACATGGCTACTGACACCCCAGACGCAAGAATGCCGCCCGTCCCCTCTCGTTTTTGCTACTGTGTGTGTGACAAGAAGAGACGTAAACACCCTGGAGTGAGGCTGCAGTTGTTCCCGAAAGATGCAGAAGGTATGTAAGTGTCGTTTTAAAGGTTTATTTGAGTCAATAAGAGAAAAGCCAGAGTGACCAAATATCCTTAAAAAAGAGTTACCCTTTATGAGCGCTCCCCCCCTTCCCTCTTAAGCTATCACTGGGCATGTCTCTAACTCTAAAGGGCTCAAGGTAGTCAACCCTGCCCCCGTGCTGGCGAAATAAAATAAACAGATAAGCCCGTTACCGTGCACGCTTGTAACCCCTTTATCCACAATTGCTTGTAATGGACGAGAATACACAGATAACAAGTGTGTCGGGTAAATATTCGATATTATTCTAGTTATCCCCATATTCCCACCTCACTCAAACAAGCTTGGGGGAATGGGGCCCCCCAAAAAGGGAAGTGTCTAGCTATCCAGCTAAGGCTAAGGTAAAATACTGTTATGTTAAGGGGGGGTCGATGGGGACGGAGCTCCCCCTCTTAGAAAGTTAGGTTAGATTATCGGGGTAAAGGGGGAGCGGAGCCCCCCAGCTAGGTGGGTGTGGTTACATTTGGTTGGAGGTTAGGTTAGATTGTCGAGTGGGGTCATTTGTGCAGCCCAGTTCGTAAAAAAGTTGTTTCGTACACCAGTAGATTCTTTATTCTAAAAAAGTTTTTCCTATACGAAACCATAGTCGTTTCGTACACTCAGCTCAGTTGAAAGTTGGTTTCGTACATGACAAACCTTTTTTGGGTGTTGTGATTAAATCCATATATATATATATATATATATATATATATATTTTATATATATATATATATATATTTATAAAATATATATATATTATATTTTGTATTGTAAGCACGTAGTTACCTTCTCAAACATTTATTTTTTGATCATATCTTTTTGTAGCGCCATTAGCATCAGCGGAGATTGGGCTAGATGTGGCAGCAGGGGAGGACAGCTCTACCATTACTACCGGAAATATGGCACACAGTGGTTTGTACAGACTATGCATTATTGTTATCATCAACCCATCTTTTATTAAGGGTGTATTTATTCTTATTAATGATTTTCCAGCCCTTACAGTGTATTGGAAAAAGTTTTTATTTTCTCCTCTCTTAATTATATGGCTTTAGCATTGGCAGGTACAGTATCAATGTTCTAATTATGTACAGGATTATTACTGATATTTTGTTTTGACAGATTGTTTTGACACTGATTGTTGGAATGCTGCCTAAACCCCAGTACCAGTCACACCCTCCCACCACATAAGCCACAGGCCACAGCCTCCACCACATAAGCCACAGCCACAGCCTCCCACCAACATCAGTCACAGCCACAGCAAATGGATGGTATTGAAAATTATAATGTTAACATTTTTGCATGATGTTAGTTCTCACTTATGAATTATAGTCTGAGATGTAATTATCCCTTGTATCGACAAATTTCCGTATACAGTCTCAGAAAGATATCAACAATGAGTGGTTTTCAGGTGTGTGCCAGGAGCCTCTGCTGCCCTCCTCCAGGGGTGCCTCCTCCAGCAGCACCAGTGACCTCACCTCACATACATGCTGTAGAGGGTAAAAAAACTCATCGATATTTCCTTTTTTAAAATATGAAATAATACCAGTTGCTAGTGTTTGTTTGTTATTGATACTGTCATTTTCTTTTCTATCCCTAAAACTGTCAAACAACCTTTCTCCTCACTAACATATCTCACATGTCCTCCTCATCTTCTTTACCCACTTCCTATTCACCATCTTACATTTCCTTCCTACTGCTAATTCACCTCATTTCTATGCAGAACATAATGAAAATATTTTTGCAATTATTGCTATGAAAACTAACAGCAAACTTTTTCAAACAGATGTGGTGGAACAGCAAACATGAGTGAGGGTCACCAGGATGTCCAAGCCTCAAAATGCCCCAAAAGTCGTAATATTTCAGGAATATTATTTTGCTGTTCCTCTACAAAGCATGATTTTAGATTTTAAGTGACTATAAATCATACGGATATTTTTGCATATTATATTTGTAATGATATTTAATTCATATATCTACTAGGGCGTCTCACTCTTTCATCTTTCCTCTTTTCTCACACTATTAAATCCAACACTATATCCTCCCATTTATCAGGGGGTCATCCTCTCACACTCCAGCATATATTCGCACATATATATCCTTGTCATCTCACTTTCACCCCTTTTTTCAAGGTGTCCATCATTTACCATTTCAGTGTTCTGTGCTTCACCACCATCACCTCTCCACAGCTCATTCTTCTCAATTACAGACATATCAGCAAATCATCCATATACATTTATAGTACATATTATGTTAGTAAGTTATGCTTATGTAAACAATGTGTAACACTTTCCATATTCTCAGGGACACCAATAAGAAGCCTCCTACGAAAAAACCATCTACAGGCTGCGTATGCGAATACAGCAAATGGGGAGGGAGGCTGTTAGAACACCACACCACTGATAGCGACGGCTGCAAATTTTTCTGGCCCCGGAGGTGCTTGATTTTTTTTAAAGGACTCATCATTTTTCTTGTGACCTTTGTCGCTTAGTATCACTTCATAGGTACTCTTCCACTTCATCTCCTTCGTTGACAAAAAATTGTTAACACCCTTGTTTATTTCCCTGGGAAAAAACATTTTCATCAGCTTTCAATCCTTTGATTTTCATCCTAATATAATCCATATATGTTCCTCCACTTTGTTGCAATGCATTCTAACAGCTACATATGCTGCTTACCCTATATACTTGTTTGTAAATAGTATATTTGAATTTGTATTTAATTTATTTTCATTTATTTATTTATTTTATTTGTTTGTTTATTGTTCACTTCATATCTTTGGCATTTGGTATCTGTCCTCTTTTTTCCTCATGATCTGCAGGACAACAACAGGTTTGTGCTGTTGTTACAGCATGTTATTCAGTAATGGTTTCCACTTAATTTCCTTGCAGTAGCTCTAATGCTTATAAATCTACGATATTTGTATTGGTTAATGTCGTTTACCATACCTTTTGTTGTCTGTTTTGCCCATTGTAATGTATGCTAAAAGCTTTTGCTTTTGTTGCTTTTTGTTCTCAACATGTATGATGTATAGCATAACGTTGCCACACCATTTGTCAAGGTTTCTAACATAAAACTCTTGATGTGTTTTCTGTCATGTGGAGCAGCATGTTTTTCAACAAACTCATGTGTTTTTCTCGTGCTATGCATCACAGTGTCTTTTACTGCTGCCATTAATGCATGATATTAGTTCGATTTTTTGTGATCTCTTGTATAAAGCAACTAACTTCTTGTGTTATCTCCTGCAATGCACTGCAATGGGCTAATAGGCAGGTGTTGCGGGTTGTCATGTAGCGCATTAAAGAGTAATGATCTTACTGTTCTGCTTTGTGTTACATAATCAAATATTGCATCATGTTTTGCATGATTTGTAAACCTCAAAGTACATAGAAATTTGAATAAAATTTTGGCTACCCTATTTTGCTTTATATAATTTATATCCTTGTCAAAGATACTATCCAAAATATTTATATTTCATTGAAGGTTTTTAGCCTATAACCTTCAAAGAAATATACATTTTTTGGATAGTATATATATATATAATATATAGAGGAAGTGAGGGGATATTATGAGCATTTGGGGTCACCCATCGATTCCGTACGTTCTCTAATGTTTCCCGTGCTCTGTCTTTACCAGTATCCCGCGGTTAGATGGCGTGACAATCGCGGCTTCGAAACTTTACTACAGGAATCACCTTCCTTGTCCTCTATATTCCCTTTGGGCCTGGGCCGAAGCCACCCAAAAAACTTAAAGACATTTTTTTGGGGCGTTAGTCCAACGACGGAACCCACAGCGCGGAAAATTCGTCGATTTCGTCGTTAACGTGCACACTGGCCAACGACTGCTCAAGACCAGTATTAGCAGAGGTCGGAAGTCTCCAGGCATGCTCATTATTGCTTGGTATGCTATGAAATATCTTTTTTATAGGGGAATGTAGACATATGATATTGCATTTGGATGGATATTATTCATATATATGAGTAAAGAGATGAAATACAAGCAAGGGACTCATCTACGTCTGGCAGCGCGGCCTTCGCAGCAGCAGCAGCAGCAGGATGAAGCCCGTGAGGTGGATATCAACACCAACTTCACCAAGGGAGGTAGATGTCTTTGGTAATATTTAGTAGGGGAGCGAGAACCCCTTGAGGAATCCTATGATCCCTGGTGATATCCTATGGTGCTATCACAGACGTGGGAGCTGACTGTCTTCTTCAGGAAGGCACAGGTGAGGCGGATAACTGCGGGTTTTTACTCAAAACTGTTGAGTGTGGCGGCTGGAGCCCCAGCTCCTCCGCCACTGTAGGTTTGGGCAGGCTTAAACGTCTTATTACTAGTTATTATACAACTTAGTGATCATGGTGAGATGTTATATATACTTGTCATTATCTAAATCAATGTAGCACCGTGTGTCACCTTAAATAAGGGTGATTTAAAGATGTTATGATGAGGTGACTGATGACGGGCAGAGTGACGGAGAGGCCTTGCCGCGGGGCCTCTCCATAACACAATATTCACTATTTTAACCCACACACAACCTTCTACCACCAAAACACTAGCAACACAGGCTCCTTACTTATATATCTTACTATCTGATACATTAAAATCCTTAAAACGCAAGCATTCCGAATAAAACGAGAATTAGTTTGAGATGATGGGGCAAGAAGGCGGGGAGAGGCAGTCTGGCATGCCATTCTTGCCCGGAAATATGTCTCGCTGACTTGTGATTGGTCGAGAAGTTTTAAAAACTGTTTGTCATTGGCTGGTGACTGATGACGCGCTTGATGACGTCATTACTCGCCTTAGCCAGTCAGCGCCTTCCGACGCGTTAACGACCGAAAAGGGAGGCTTTGTAGCTTTCGTCGTTAGGAAAAGAAGTTCAGAGAGATGGTCGTTGCCGGCGCAACTACCTTTGTTGCTGGGTTCCTGCCCTGGGCAGGAACCCAGCAACAAAGGTAGTTGCGCCCACCCATTTTATTTTTTATTATTTATTATTTTTCATTTCAGAATACCCACCCATTTTAGGGTGGGTATTACTAATGGGATACATTATCCAAAGTAACTAGACAATACCTGGAACTGTCGCCGATAGGAATTCTCGCCAACGTTGCTATTTATTCGTCGGCGAGTGTTCCTATTTTAACCGTGCTTCTGAATTCTGGGATTAAATACCAGCAATAGCCTGAACACTTACGTTAGGTTAGGTTGGCCAGTTGACTATATGTCTAGGTTAGGTTAGTGATTGAGCGGGGGTGATTCCCCCCCAGCTCAGCACCGAAATAATACCGACTTGACATATTACAGTAGATGGGTTAGGTTGAAATGAAAGCCTGCATTCTAGTGATTTTTTATGTGCTGTAACCCCACAGTTTCAGTGGTCGTGAACTTGCCTAGAATAACATCTCACTACCCCAGCTTCCATCATTGAACCATTCATTCAATACTTTCGCTTTACTCACATACCATCTCTTAGAGTTGGAGTAGAATGTACCTACTCTTCTCAGATATTCTTGCCCACCAATCACGATCCTTTATCCTCTACACACTCTTCTAGGTAAATATGCAGTTTTTAACCAATACCCCTTATGACCAATACTCTTCTGACATAACTGGGGGGGCTACGCCCTCCAAGACCCCCTGCTAGTTACTAATCTAACTCTGGCCATTGATTACGTAACCTAGCCTCACTGGGGGGGGGGGGGGGGGTTCGCCCCCCAGACCCCATGTGTTTTTTTTTCATTTCCGACAGCTTTTGTGTGGGGTTTTAGAAATACTCCTTATAATAAGAACGAAACGTTCAGGGTACTTAAAACCACCGATTGGTTGTGTTGTATTGTATTGGTCTATACTGCACTTATAAAGAAAAAAAAAAAAGAAAAAAAACTTTATGTATTTCACTTTTCCACCTACAGTACATGCATTCCACGCACTAGTACAACCGGTGCTCGAATGTCTCTTATCTTTGCCTCTCCGTAGCATTGATGAGAGAGGATATGCAGTCAGTTCGTACAAAAAGTTGTTTCGTAAAACCAGTAGATTCGATCATTCGTAGACCTAAAAGTTGTTTCGTAGTCTATATGAAACTATAGTCGTTTCGTACACTCAGGTCAGAGTTTAACTTGATGACTAGAGTTACGAATCGACACACCAGGTAGCCTATATATGTACGAGAAAACTCAAAATCAGTGTACGAAACAGCTAACAAAACCTGGGTACGAAACAACTTGTGTACGAAACTCCCTGTATTGCTAGTCCATCCGTATCCTTCACTTGACTCATTCTCTCCATCTCATCCTTGTCTCCTATTCTCCTCCTTCATTTTCCCGTCTTCCTCTCCCATATCATCTCTCTATACACTTCTACCCAAAAAAACATTTCTTTTTTATTTGCCTTCACTCTTCCGTCACCTATGGGCATCGGCAGCATACCATTCTTTGCCCCTTTTTTTTTAAATTCACTTTCCCCCATACAGCGTCCGACCAACCATAAAAACTCAACATAAAAAAACTAATGTAAAAACTTTATTGGTTTGTATATTAAAAAAAACCTTCATCATGCGACCCTACGAACAGTGTCGATGGTCTTCACCAACCTTAGCATACGGTGGAAAAACGAAAAAATATGGCGGAGGGATTTTCGCAAGTCGTTTGAAAAAACCTCTAAAACGCTTTTACAAACTTTCCCAAGACCCCCCAATCAAATGCAAAGATATCTTAGAGACGCGTTAAACGTTCAAACACCCGGGGCCCCTGGTCGCGGTACGGTCGAATACGTCTAAAACTTGAATTTGAGTTGGGAGATGGGAGGCCCCCAGGGAACCCTTTTTGTCCGACGCCATATGTAAACAACCCTTTTGCCTATCCACTGTAATGGGCTAATTCAAGAATGCTGTAAAATCCCGGGCCCGGGTGGAGTTTTTTCCACCGTCGTACCTCCACTGTCTCATCTACAAGAACTGCCCCGACTGGTGGATATTTGCAGGGCCCAAACCAAGCGGCCCAAAGCGGCCAGTATTTTGACTTTTTTTATACATATCTATCATTTACTAGTGAAATTTATCATTTCTGACTTAAAAAATAATAGCTAATTATGTTCGCCACTTGTCTGAGGCGTTGGTGCAAAAAAATTGGCCTAGTGTTTTCGTGCGATACATTTGAACGGGCCCCCCACCCACTGCCCCACAAATGGCTGCCCTCCACCCTCCCGCCCCGCCCTGGCTCCCACAAATTCAACACCTATATAAGGGCCCCCTGGACCAAATTTTTCCTTTAAAGATGACACGTTGCATTCACAGTGTATTTTCTTCACCTCGGGTTTTGTTAAAACTCTCCTGTAATGGTCTGGGGAAAAAATGATGGAAAAAGTGGAGAACGGGTAAGGGGGGGTGTGCAAGTTGTGGGAATCACTGACAAACCCCCCCCCTGACTCGACGCGTCGCGTCGTATTTTTATTCTTGATCCAAAAACCGACACAACGGGTGGAGAAAATTCTTTAATATGGCCCCCCAAAGACTTCGCCATGGCAGCGGTCTCTTTAAAAACGAAAAATACCGAAATAACCTTGAAAACATACCGAAATATATAAAAAGATACAGAAAGACGCATTTCTATGTATGTATTATGTCTCAATACCAAAATATGGTTTAAAGAGTATACTGTACATATATTTCAAAAACGTATTTTGGTGCATTTCGGTATTAACTCTTAATACCGAAATACATCCAAACACATACCCAAATATACCGTATGTGGTATGTATTTCGGTAGAGACACTCCCATGGCAGCACACGGCTTGGTAAAAATGGACGAGGACTGCGCGTTCATTTTCTGAGATACTGACTAGGTTTTCCTTGCATAAAAGTAGTACTTTTTCTGATGGAGGTATTTTAATGGGAAATATTCCGCAGAAGTTGGCGGCGCCAACCACCCGGGCAATCGCGCACCATCAAATTAGTTTTTTTTACCTAAATAGCTCAACAAAACCTAACCCAAAATACCTTAAGCCTAACATAACCTAAACCAAACCTTAACATATAACCTAAATCTAACCAAACCAAAACTAAACGTAACTTAACTCAGTAATTATTATATAAAAATAAGTTACATTTTTAGTTTCCGGAAGTGAATAACTATTGCACAATATACTAAACCGAAAATAATACAGAAAAAGTAACCTGTGAGGCCTGTAAAGTCTGTGCTGACGGCGGTAGCGACCGCGCAGTTCTCGTCCATTATAATAACCCATGGCGATGAGACATGATGAGGCCTTGTGATGGCCACGTGACAGTTCAAATAAGTTTATTTACATTAATGATAGGATTTCTACGGTCTTCCCATGATAATCAGTGTTCACTTTATAAAGTTACCATTCCCAATTAAGTTCCCTGACGAGGAAGTAACTCATCTTAGGGAAGGACTGCACACAAAAATAAGTGAATGAAGTTGGGGAGGCACTTGTGTCGCAGTGGAATCATAGCGGAGGATAAAGGGAAACATGGCTTTAGAAACAAGTACTTTATTCCAATTTAGTTTTGGCCCGTGGGCATCTTCAGAGGAATTTGGGTCACAGGCAAATCTGCTCTATGGGGATCCGGGAGATCCATTGCCTGTTATGGATAAAACTGATTGGTCTGCGATCCTGCCGCCCATCGTACTCCCTGATTGGCGAGAAGTATTCAAGTGTTATGTCTTATACAAATAGGGATAACTATTCATTCATTCACTAACCTAACCTTGACATTTGTCACCTAACCTAACCTTACCTTAGTTTACTAAGCATTGCAAGCTATTGATGGTATTTAATCTCTAAATGCAGAAACCCGGGTAAAAGATGATTACATGTAAATATTGGGTCCTGTAATATCAAGATCAGTAATTGGAACTGTCGCCGAAAATAGGAACATTGCCGGACGTGAAAAATTGGTTAAATTTGTACTTTCAACCAGTAATTGAGTATGAGGTCAAAATTACTCTTTTCCCATGTATTATGATGTGTTAAGACTGATGGTCACATTAAAAACTTCGGAAATGCCTTATTTTGCAGTTATCTCCCCCTTCATAACAAACCTGGGGACCCGTCGGGAACGCGGGGTTTTGGGCGGGAAAAATGGCAACTAGTAGTTTTGTACTGATAGTGGATGACGTAAGATGTATCCGGTAAACACTCTACGGAATAACATAAGCCCGGAAATATATAAAAATAAAATAACTGATAAAGTCTACGGGAATTACTTACCTATTCCTCGAAAAATCTCAACATTTAAACCAGTTTAATACAGTACATGGACATTGGTTATTTAACCTAACACAACTGGGGGGAGCGGGCGCCCGGACCCCCCCCGCTAGTTCACTAACCTAACCTGGGCGTTGGTCGAGAAGTCTAACCTAAAGCAAGGAAAAAGGCGAGATAACTGCAATATGATTAATTTCCAACGACTTTGAGTGTGATCATCATTCTTAACGCATCAAAATACATAGGAAAAGAGTATTTTCAACCTCTTACTTTATTGGTTGAAAGTACCAAATTACCAAAAATTGGAACACTCGCCTACGGTGGGAACAGTTCCAGTTATCGTGTTCACAATGCCTGTTTCTCCTTACGAACCTAACTCACTTCATTCACCTTATTTAAAGCCGTCATCACCCATAAAAAGTCACTTTCATACAATTTCATTATCGCCTGAGAGCCTTCCAAAACACAATAACATGGAGCTCTA
>JACEEZ010010010.1:30000-42500 GCA_016584305.1 Chionoecetes opilio | reverse complement strand
CTTTCACTTACAATGTTCAAACGGAAAGGAATAACTTACTTATTGATCAAACAAAAACAATGTTTTGCTTATATTAACGATGAGATGAAGATTTTTGTCTAAATAAAAAAATTGTATATGTTAAAACTCTCTTTTATTTAAACTTCCAAATTAATTAAATTTCCAAAATTACCATCATTATCTTCAGTAAACCTGAACAAAGTAAAATTTCTTGTATTAAAAGTGGGAAATATGGATATACCAATACTGGGGAAATACACTGACATCTTTATTCTTTGTAGCTTTTTCCTTTTTTGAAGTTTTTTGTTTGTTTACTTTTTCTTCGGGGGGACCTGTAAATAATCTCCAATTGAGCGTTTATTTTTCACTCGATTACGTGTATCACCAATTGGAACAAGAAACAACATCATGCCAGAACAATTTCCAAATTTTGTTTTTTTGGACCACCCTATATATATATATATATATATATATATATATATATATAATATATATAAAATATATATATATATATAAAATATATATATATATATATATATATATATATATATATATTTTAATTTATTTTTGATGGATCGAGTGGTCGGTTTTTTCAAAACCACGGTTCGGTTGGGGTTTGCGGTTGTCGATTTTTCTACAACTGCGGTTGCGGTTGCGGTTGCGGTTGTCATATAGTAGTAAAAGTCCGTAATTATAACGGGGATATTACGTTAGAGTGCGATTTAGCCACACTTTGTACAAAATATATACTAAATACCTTATGTTGAACAAAAGTTTTACAACACACAAATAGCGGTAAATACTGTACTGTCAATAATGAGGGTATATTCTAAATTTTTATATATGTAAATATAATTTATATAAATTTTATAGAGAGTCTTATAATGGCATTATTTAGTGTATTTTACTGAGTTTTATGTTATAATTTTATAGAACAAACATTTCCGCAGATAATAGTCTATCATTTATACTGATAAATGTATTTGGTAGGGGCAGAGCTGGCACTAAATACTTTGAATGTATTTAAATCTAAATACTAAATACGGGGGAAAGAATATATTTTAAATACTAAATACTAATACATTTTACGAATGTATTTAAATACTAGTTGTGTGTTGGTCCCATGGCTCCGGTACCAGAAACACCAACAGTTCTCTGCTTCTGAACTTTGAAAGGGTCCAGAAGGTTGAGAATTGCAGGTTCTTGGTATCAGAGACCAGAGCTGCACCGCTGGACATGGTATAGTAATGCCGGAGGGGTAGCTAAGGAGATCGACCACATCCTCGTTTTGTACTCGTTGGAGGATCCTCCAGAACTCAGGGTTTTTCCGGATGCTGAGTTCTTTGGAACAGATCACAGACTTGTTGTTGCTACACTTAAGCTTCAAGTCAAGGGCCAGAAGAATCTCAAGGGTAACATACTGTGTTTTCATCTTGAGAAACTGAAGGACTTGACATGTGGGTCATGAGTATGGCGGTGGCAGTCCCCAAATCGGTTGATGTGCTCGGTGCTCTCGGGGATCCTGTAGAACTGTGGGATACCTTCAAACGTGAAACTCTACAGGCTGCCAAGGAGTGTATTGGGGGGCGCCCGAGGTAAAGGCGTGGTTTTGTCTCGACGGAGACGCTGGAGAAAATCGAGGAGAGGGCGCGCTGCCGGGCTGGCTGGGAACCGGGACCAGCCAGGGCTCTGTCACGCCCGGACTAGAACCCCTCCTGAGGAAGACAAGGAGAGGTATGTCAGAGTCCCCGCTGAGGATGTCGAGGGTCATTTGAACGCTAATGACCCTCCGACCCGCCTACCGAGCCCTGAAGAAGCTCCGTTCCAAGTCTCCTTCTCGGGCGAGTGCTATTCGAACAGCAGATGGGCGCCTCGTGTCGGACATGGATTGGGCAGATGGCTCGTTGGGGTGAGTACTTTGGGCAGTTGTTCACGGTGGACCCTCCAACTGAGCAGCTTCACACCACTGGTTACAGGCATTGGATGCCGATCCTCCCATTGACGAAACCGCACCCTCTCTTGACGAAGTCAGAGAGGCTGTAGCAAAGTTGAAGGGTGGAAAGGGAGCTGGTGTTTTTTAAATATCAGTGCGGAGCTCCTCAAAGCTGGGGGTGAGGCCATGATCCGCGGGTTGCATGCTTTTCCTGACTGCCGTGTGGCAATCAGGTTTCATTCCTCCTGACCCGGAAAAGGGGGCTGGTCGTCCCTATCTGGAAAGGGAAAAGGGGGCCGTCAGGACTGCAACAATTACGCGCGGTATTACACTGCTCAGCGTAAACCCGGCAAGGTGCTTGCCCATCTATTGCTGACACGAATTCGCAGTCATCTGGTGAAAACATCAGAGACCTCAGAAGTCTGGGTTTCCCGCCTGGTAAGTCAAAAACGGACCGTATCCTAGGCTTCGTGTCCTGGTGGAACGCCGACGTGAGTTTCGAAAAGGGGATGCTTGCAGCCTATGTTGATCTCAAAAAGGCGTTTGACTCAGTGCATCGTGAGTCACTCTGGGATCTTCTGCGACTTCGAGGGATTCCGGCAAGGACTATTGGTTTGATAACTGGTCTGTATTCTGGGACTGAGAGTGCTGTGGGAAATGTGGGGCAAAGGGGTATCCAGCTTCTTTCCTGTGAATACAGGATGAGGCAAGGGTTTCGTCCTTGCCCCATCACTTTTCAACGCTGTATGGACTGGGTATTGGGCAAGGTTGTAGATCAAAGTGATTGTGGAAGCATCCGTCGGCAAAACCAAGATCACTGATCTTGTTTTTTTCCGATGATGCAGTAATCTTTGCTGAGTCGCTGGAGGTCCTGGTGATGGCTCTCGAGGCGCTGCACGAGGAGGCAAAGCCTTTGGGACTTTTAGGTCTCCTGGCTCAAGACCAAGGTCCAGGTATTTGGGACTTACTAGATGAAGAGTACAGTCTGTTCATGCGTGTGGCGGGGGACATTGAGATCTTGGAAAGTTTTACATACCTTGGTAGCGCAGTCCATAATGACGGGGGGTCACGTCAAGAAGTCTTACGGCGGATTGGCATAGCCCACGGTTTTTATGGCTCGCTCACGGGAGTATTTGGGGATTGTCGGTACCTGTGGGAGAAGGACAAAGATCCGGATCTTCAAGTCGCGTGTGGGTCCCTGTCTTACTCATGGTTTGTGAGACATGGACACTAAATAGTGACTTGAAGGGGAAAGAATCAATGCCTTTGGTAATAAGTGTCTTCGCAGAATTATGGGGTATCGCTGGATGATTTTCGTGTCAAATCAGCGATTGCACCGTGAGACTGAATCGAGGCCTATTACCTGCATAGTCCGTCAGCGCCAACTTCGGCTATATGGGCATGTGGCACGCTACCCTGAAACCGATCCTTCCCATCGGGTTGTATCTGTAAGAGACAAACCGGCGTGGAGGAGGCCGAGGGGGCGCCCACAAGGCTCATGGCTGGGGCAAGTTGATGTTTCTTGTCGAAAGCTGCTTGGTAATGGGAAAGGAGCCTGCATGGGAACTCGCCGTGCTGACCCCGGGAGTGGCGTCGTAGGGTAGGCGAGCGACGCGCCCCCCGGCGTATGCCCCTATGATTGATTGATTGATTTAAATACGAATACTAAATACATTAATTGTATTTAAATACATTTGTAAATGCATTTTAAATACACACACATTTTAACACGTCCGAAAAAAATGGATTTCCTTAGGATTTCCTTAGATTTTGGCACAAATAACAGTAGACCTGGATGTGACACTCGGCAGAGAAGCGCTGGACGCTGCAGTACTGGCCCCATGGCCAGTCTGCTGCCCATTCACTTGCTGCATATGACTATCATTATAGACTATGGTTTTCAGTATAAATTATATACTGTAATCTGCGTAAATGCTTGTTTTATAATATTATCAAATAAAAAACAGTAAAACACGCTTAAGAAATGCCATTACGAGACTGAAGAAATATGAATGAACTTAATATTCACTTAAACTCTTCGCCATTTAAAACGTTGCGAGTCAACTTTTAACATGAAACATATCAACAGAAGCGCAGTTTTATTAGTTTTCTATTGATATATTTAGTTTTCTGATAAATGAATTAGAACCATGCATAAATTAGCGTTAAATAAAAAAATAAAATTATCAATCGGGTAATTTTCCCGATTGATGAGGTTATTTATTTAGTTAACTCTAATTTATGTATTGTGCTAATTCATTTATCAGAAAAATTCATTTATACTGTTAAATGGATTTGGTAAGGGAAAAATTACTATGGAAGAAAACTTTTTCCCCGGGTACCTCGGCCAGCCTCACGGCCAGAGTCGCTTTGTTATTGTTTGTCACTTGGTCATGAGGTCACGTGCATACTATCTATACTAAACTTTCACAACCGCAACCGCACTTATGGAACGGCGGTTGCGGTTGCGGTTGTGAAGACTTCTCGAAATGCGGTTGCGGTTACGGTTGCGGTTATGCATTTTTGTGCGGTTGTAGTGCGGTTGCGGTTGCGGTTATTCGATCCAACTGTAATATATATATATATATATATATATATATATATATATATATATATATATATATATAAACTCGATATAACAGACCTTGATGTAACTACTTCGATATAACAGACTCCATTTGCGTGACTTTTGGTTTTTGTTTTTTGTTTTTTTTTTTTTTTTTTTTTTTTTTTTTTTTTTTTTTTTTTTTTTGCATATTAGACCGCTTATCGCCGCTCAAATTGTCAACTCAACATAATTGTATTATTTTCTCATTTTACTTTGGAATGCTTGGGTTTTAAGGAGTTTTGATGTATCACATATTAAGATATAATATTATAAGGATGGAGCCTGTGTTGCTAGTGATTTAGTGGTACACGTAGAAGTTGTGTATTGTTTAAATTGTGACTATTATTAGTGTTATGGCGTGGCCGCTGCTTCGTCTCCCTGTCACCTCAACACCCTAAATCACCCTTATCTAAGGTGACACGCAGTGCTACACTGACCAAAATAGTGACACGTGTATAGAACTGCACTTCACAACCATATGATATATATAATAATGAGCATTAGTCCTGTTAATAAGCAATACCTTTGGAAGCCACGGCTGAATCTGGCTCATAGTAATTTGTTTACCTTTCACTAGAGTTTGAGCTTGACTAGCTACACGGTCTGGTTGTGTTTGTGATTATTTCTCATTTATTTCACAATTTTTCCGCTTTTTTATATTTTTCCACCCTTGGGAAAATACCCTCGCTATAACGGACAATCGGCTTTAACGGACCACTCCTCCCCCCCTTTAGGCCATTATATCGAGGTTTGACTGTATATATATATATATATATATATATATATATATATATATATATATATATATATATATATATATATATATATATATATATATATATGCAGGGGGAGATTTTGACAGAAAATTTCTTTGGGTGGGGGACAAGCACCCAGATAGCTTAGTATACTCTAATATAATATACTATGATATATAAGGAAAGGAAAAAATAAGGAAAGCCTATAAAAGGAAAAGTCGTGTAGTTTGGCCCCATCTAAAAATAATGCGGCATATACTATGTAGCCTACTTCTTGTTTCCATTGCCATTTTATCGTGGAACATTTCCATGTATATATACAAAAGGTTAGTATTCTGTGATGCTGATGCACTGGATCGTTTTTTTTATCTGATTACTGTAAATATATTTATAAATATATTGATATTTTATATATATACATGGAAATGTTCCAGGATAAAATGGCAATGGAAACAAGAAGTACATAGTATATGCCGCATTATTTTTAGATGGGGCCAAACTACACAACTTTTCCTTTTCGGAGGGGCTATGGGGCCCGGTGGCATCCCCAGAATCCGCCAGTGGCAGAGCATTTACAAATACGTACTAGGTGTGGTCCAGTTTCATAATTTTTTTTTTCAACACGACGCGACTCACACCACCTCCATCGCCATCCATGTTTTCATGTACTCTAAACATGATATAAAGATAATATCTAAATAAATTTCACTGCATGTCATGGCTTAAGGATCAACACTGTCTTGCTATTCAAAGCTTGTATAGCCTCTTGTCGTGCCCAGCACTTGCCATTCAGATAACCTTCAGGGAAGCCCCGTCCAGCCCACGCCACTGTTTGTATTGCAGCTCATCAACCATCTTCGTGCGCACCTGCCTCCTTGCATTAACCTTTAGTTTAGTTTTCGTCCTCCACGTTTCCATAATCATTACCTGAAACCCTGCTGAAATCTTAGTCATCTGGACACAAATCACAAGCATGCTCTCTAAGACCCCTCAATTTCGCTATGTCATACTCACAGTAACAATATCTTCATTATCAAAGCTGAGTACGCATTTTTCCTTTGTTATGTAAGACTTCTTTCTTCTGTTTGTCCTGTCCGCTGCAGTCAGGCACAATGGAACTCCCAACATGCGTCATTCCTTCACCCTGCGATCACTCTCCTCCCCTCCCGCACAAACATTGCGGAGGTTTTCCCGCAACCTTTTTCATGTCTTGTGTAAACAAACCACGATTTACACAACAACATGTGTGTGAGGCACGAGTGAAGACGGATGTGGGACGCTGCTAGGAAGCTTTAATATTCTTTCAATTCGTTTCGCTTTTATCCTCTTCCAGTGTTTATCAAAAGCAGGATGACAAGTGGGAACAATATTGATATTACATAAATTATCGTTGTGTGTAAAGCAAAAAATACCTACGGACACTCAATCAGAGGGAGGCGATGAGGGAATTTCCTAAGTGCAGGCTACGATGCCGGTGGAAATATTGGGTCTACTTTGTTCAGTATTTAAGAGAAATAAGAATGGAAGAATTTCTCTGAGATCTTTCGGCGCAATAACTTTTTATAAAAAATATAAAAGCAAGCGAAATCCACGTGTTTCGAGTTCGACGAATGATATTCGAACTTCTAGAAAATATTCTGAATGTAATACTCTCTTGCTTCTTTCATCTCACTGCCTCCTCTTTGATCTCTTAAACCTGGTTACGTTTTTGAAACAACTGTCGACATAAAATCTGGTTCAGTTACTTTTCTTACTTTCAAAGCAAAACATTATATCGAATTTTCTTTAGAATTTCAATAATGTCGGTATCTTAACGTGTGCCAAATTTTCTTTCCGGTCAACCTATGTTGCAGTAAATAATAATAGAAGAATACTGTTATGATATTCTAAACATCGAAGTTCCTAGAGTTCTGTCTTATCACCAATAATCTTTTTATATTCATTAATATCATCTTAACATTCTTCAACCCTATCCTGATACCTACGTTTTTTAACCTGCTATAAAAAAAAGACCCTTCAATCAGGCTTTGCTTACTGCTGTACCGAATTTTTAACTGGATTAGGGCGAGCAAGGCTAGGGTCTCTTGATAAACATTATATATAGGTACTCTAAGCAAGGCAATCCTCGACGCCTCACAAGATAGATTCCCTTACCTAATCTATAGATAAGTATTTCCAAACATCTATCACCTCATCATTAGTAACACTTAATCAATTTTATGTAGGATGGTTTTTCGTAGGTTATATTAACTTCTTACCCTAACCTAATTACACTCTCTAACCTCCTATCTAACCTAAACCTAATTTAAACCTAACCCCATGTCTTAACCACCTAACCTGACCCAACCCCTCGTAAAAGTGACCACAGCTAATGAAAAAAACAAATCAATCAATCATTGGGGGCTTACGCCGGGGGGCGCGTCGCCTCGCCCACCCTACGACGCCACTCCCGGGGGTCACCACGCGCGCGTCCCCATACAGGCTCCCTTCCCATACCAAGCAACTCTCGACAGGACGCATCAACTTGTCCCAGCCACGAGCCTTGTGGTCGCCCCCTTGGCCTCCTCCACGCCGTCTCTTACAGATACAAGCCGATGGGAAGGATCGGTTTCAGGGTAGCCTGCACATGCCCATATAGCCGAAGTTGCGCTGGCGGACTATGCAGGTAATAGGCAGGTAATTCAGTCTCACGGTGCAATCGTTGATTTGACACGTAATCATCCCAGCGATACCCTATGATTCTGCGAAGACACTTATTACCAAAGGCATCATTTCGCCTCTTCAAGTCGCTATTTAGTGTCCATATCTCACAACTATACAGTAAGACAGGGATCACAAGCGACTTGAAGATCCGGATCCTTTTCCTCCTGCACAGGTACCGACAACGCCAAATACTTGTGCTGAGCGAGTGCATGACACCGTGGGCTATGCCAATCCGCCGTAAGACTTCTTGACGCGACCCGCCATCATTATGGACTGTGCTACCAAGGTATATAAAACCTTCCAAGATCTCAATGTCCTCGCCGCACACATGAACAGACTGTACTGTTTCATCTAGTAAGCCTCCAAACACCTGGGCCTTGGTCTTGAGCCAGGAGACCTCAAGTCCCAAAGGCTTTGCCTCCTCGTGCAGTGCCTCGAAAGCCATCACCAAGATCTCCAGCGACTCAGCAAAGATTACTGCATCATATATATATATATATATATATATATATATATATATATATATATATATATATATATATATACTAATATATATATATATATATATATATATATATATATATATATATATATATATATATATATATATATATATATATATATATATATATATTATATATATATATATATATATAAAATTTTATATACATATATATATATATATATATATATGCATATATATATATTGTTACACCCTCGGACTGCTATTACCTCCACCTTTCCCATCGTGTGGCAGTCCGTCCGTCCTAACCACCCAACCATCGCCCTGCTACTCGGGAATCACTCGGTACCTCTGAGCGCTATTGGACTCCCGTTCGGTACCCTGCTCCATGACTCGGCTACGCCTGGGTGAAACAAGCCGGGCTTCATTAGAAGTCAACCAGGAGACCTCTGAATTCTGGGTCAGTCAGTCTCAACCTGACCACTGCTGAACGAGGATCTCCTCTCCTGCTGGGATTCGTGAGCCAAAACCTCTCATAGTATAAGCAAGTTGGCATTTTGACGTATTAATTATATATATAATTATTATTCATTTAATATTGATTGTTTTGGTGTACTTTATTTAATTCTTCATTTCACTTTGCTTTTGTTTTCTTGTTTCTCTTGTAATGTGTAAGTTTTTTTTGTAAATATACTACTAGTTTAACGACATCTTTGCCATTCCTTACACCCTAATGTTGGTTCTGTGACTCCCATAGATCACAGTACGTAAAATTTTTGGGGCCTGTCCGGGCTCTCTAAGTACCCATTAACGTAATTACCTATTAACTATTCACTTCACTATGTTGTACTAATGCCACTTGCTTGTACTAACATTTATGTGTGTTACCTATGGGAGGACCTGCTATTGTTAACTTAAAGTGGCCACTAAGGATAATTATTAGTTGTTGATTATGTGTTAACGAGTCGTAGGGTTTTCCTTGTCTTTTCCCCACACAGCCGTTTGAGACTCTTTTCAATTAAAGTAATCGTCCAGACCATTTCATCATTCCTGATTTGATGTAGTTAGAGTATAGCCATTATCGAGTGTATCAACAATGTGTTGTCACTTCTTGCATCCAGTCAGCCGTTTTTGAATAATCCGCAATCAAAATCTGTAAATTCCCCGAGCTTCGAAAACGCTCATGGCAACTGGCAGACGATGCGCCACGGCTCGGTGACGTAGCAAAAGGGAGGCTCCTCTTCCCGCGCTGCTGTGTGTGTGTGTAGTAGTGTTTGTGTGTGTGTGTAGTAGTGTTTGTGTGTGTGGAGTAGTGTTTGTGTGTGTGTGTGTGTGTGTGTGTGTCCGTAGTAGTGTTTGTGTGTGTGTGTGTGTGTGCGTAGTAGTGTTTGTGTGTGTGTGTGTGTGCGTAGTAGTGGTGTGTGTGTGGTGTAGTATAGTGTTTGTGTGTGTGTAGTAGTGTTTGTGTGTGTGTAGTACTGTTTGTGTGTGTGTAGTAGTGTTTGTGTGTGTGTGTAGTAGTGTTTGTGTGTGGTGTAGTAGTTGTTGTGTTGTGTGTGTGTGTGTGCGTGGTAGTGTTTGTGTGTGTGTGTAGTAGTGTTGTGTGTGTGTGTGTGTGTGTGTAGTGTGTTGTTGTGTGTGTGTGTGTGTAGTAGTGTTTGTGTGTGTGTGTAGTAGTGTTTGTGTTTGTGTGTGTGTAGTTGTGTTGTGTGTGTGTGTGTGTAGTAGTGTTGTGTGTGTTGTGTGTGTGTGTAGTAGTGTGTGTGTGTGTGTGTGTGTTGTGTGTGTGAGTATGTTTGTGTGTGTGTGTAGTAGTGTTGTGTGTGTGTTGTGTGTAGTGTGTGTTGTTTGTGTGTGTGAATGTGTTGGTTTGTGAGTGTTGTTGTGTGTGTGTGTGTGTGTAGTAGTGTGGGTGTGTGTGTGTGTGTGTGTAGTATGTGTGTGTGTGTGTGTGTGTAGTAGTAGTGTTTGTGTGTGTGTGTGTGTAGTAGTGTTTGTGTGTGTGTAGTAGTGTTTGTGTGTGTGTGTAGAAGTGTTTGTGTGTGTAGTAGTGTTGAACCTCAGCAGGCTCCGCTAACACCTGTTCATCCACCTCGTACTCTGGCTCAAACTATATGGTTGGTTTTTGGTTGGGCTCCCATCACAATCTGGTTCGTTTTCCTCATATACGCGAGCAGCGTCATTTAATTCGGTCTCAGATTAAGCATCGTACTCTAGATCTATCACAGCGACAGATCCACTGTCTGACACCGAAGTACAATCGCTCATCATAGCATTTGCCGACAGGTCTCACAAAGGCAGACGAGTGTTGTTTACATTGGAGCGTCCCTTTTGTGACGTCAACAATAACATGCGTAGCCCTGTTGGAGGGAAGAACATTTTTTTCGCGCGCTTTTTACAAAAGTCGTGTTTTTACGGAAATAAGGCCTGGAAATCAATTATTTTTGGTGGATTAGGTGTTTTGAATGTGCATTCAACATAATTAGACAAAAAAAAATTGGGTCTGGACGATTACTTTAAGGATTTTCATAAGCCATTTCATTATTTGAAAATCCATATTCCCAGTGTTAAGTACTCTGTAATAACTTGACCATTCCTTACTCTTCCGGCCATTTCAGTGTAAACCTTAACGGAAAGAGTAATTAGTCAGGACTTTTGTGTAGGTAGTGTGGGCTATTGGCACTCCTGTCTAACGGCTTGTTTATTACTTGATAGTACCATTTACCATGTAACTCAGTTAGTGATTGACAATAGTATTATTTAAGGAGGTAATACCGCAAATCAATCACCCGTTCTAGTTTACAGCCATCAGTTAACCGGTTGTTACTAGCCCTTTTCACTTATTTTACCCGTGTTCTTAATTACTTATTTCTGATATCTAGCCATTAGTTTCGGTTACTATTGACATTGTCTGTGTTCTGTCCGCCTCCATCTACTTTAGTAACGACTTAGGTTTGATTAGTAGCTATTACTCCGTACTTAGGGAACGGCCATTAGCAGGTTTTCCCCGCAGAGTGCGGAACTTTTCACAATGACAGACGTCAATGCAGTCGAGTTACATAA
This sequence comes from Chionoecetes opilio, assembly GCA_016584305.1. Lineage (NCBI taxonomy): Eukaryota > Metazoa > Arthropoda > Malacostraca > Decapoda > Majidae > Chionoecetes > Chionoecetes opilio. The sequence continues at coordinate 30,975 of JACEEZ010010010.1, read as the reverse complement.
GAACACTAGGGGGGGAGGGCACTCAGTAGAGCGCATACCTCCGCCCGAATATTTCATCAAATATACGTATATATATATATATATATATATATATATATATATATATATATATATATATATATATATATGTATATATATATATATATATATATATGTATTTATATATATGCACTCAGTATGAGCGCATACCTCCGGCCCAGTATTTCATCAATTGGTTGCCATGGCAACAGTTGTCAATAGATTTCATCCAAAATTTAATCAGTTCTTCCTTATACCAAATAGACTTGGTATACCGAGTTTGGTCCAAATCTATTCGTAACTTTTCGAGAAATCCTGTACACTAACAGACAGACAGACAAACAGACAGACAGACAAATCAGGGTGAAAACATAACCTCTCCAACTTCGTTGGCGGAGGTAATAAGAAAATAAGGAAGCTACAAGAGGCCGCGAGGCCTACACGTGGTAGTTCCTGTCATTGTTTGTAGGTAATCCTTCTGTAGAGGAATTTAAGAATGCTAAAATAATACAGGACGATCTCAAATATATCGCCAAGACTTTTGGCATTCAGTTTAATGCAGACGTACACAAAGCTCACTTACGTGTACTAATATTAACTCATCTAGGCTGTACAGATGAAGCCCTTCCAGTTGAAACGGGAGCTTCAAACGTAGAAACTGACACTTTACCAACGCCCATAGATCCCCAGTACATCATTACGTACATCCCCATACATACATCCCCAGTACGTAGATTACAGTATATCATTTATACTGATAAACCATAGTCTATATAATAGTCATATGCAGCAAGTGAATGGGCAGCAGACTGGCCATGGGGCCAGTACTGCAGCGTCCAGCGCTTCTCTGCCGAGTGTCACATCCAGGTCTACTGTTATTTGTGCCAAAATCTAAGGAAATCCTAAGGAAATCCATTTTTTTCGGACGTGTTAAAATTTGTGTGTATTTAAAATGCA
>JACEEZ010010010.1:22500-27500 GCA_016584305.1 Chionoecetes opilio | reverse complement strand
TTCCTGACCATGGCCTCCTTTTCCTCATTGCTGATTCTCTCGTCCATGAAGGACAGAGCCACAAGGTCCTACGAGACGTACCAAAGGTGACGACGGAAGGCTTTGAGCGCCACATCCGCCACCCCTGGTTTGGGGATCCCTCGAGAGAGGTCTTGCATGAACAGGAGGTCGTTGAGGGGAGCTCGTTGAGGGACCATGGCCTCATTCCACTTTGTGGCGTACAGGAGGGCCACGAAGAGGGAAATGTCCTCCATGGCCTGCAGCTCGTGAGCGGTCAGCTTTACTTGACCTCGGAAGAGGAAGACCTTCAGAGCGTAAATTCCCTTGGCCATCCACCTGGCTTGGTGGAAGGCACCTGGGGCCCGGAACCTGTAGTCTTTCCCGAGGTCTCCTCCCAAGAACAGGTACGAGAGCCAGAGGAGTTCTTCGTAGTCCTCCCCGGGTGAGTGCCGCTCTCCAGAGCACTCTTCAGCTCGTGGAGGGCTCGCTCCCTGTGCGCTGAGAGCTCCCCGGTCAGAAGAGCATGAAGGCTATCCTTTTCCATGGCAGAGCTCCAAGAAGACTGGTCAATTAAGCTCCAACGATCCCTAAATCGAACGAAGAGAGGGATGTTCGGTCCTCGGGAGGGTCCGTAGGAGCTCTTGAACACGTCCCCCATGACGACCTCCAGCACGTGGTGTCGGCAGGCCACCCAGAGGAGCTCGCGTCCAAGGCCTTCCTGGATCTTCACGCAGGCTCCTTCATACAGCCCCGTGTTTGATGCCGTCGTGTCGAACACCAAGCCCTGAACTCCGGTCTGCAACTGAGCCTCCGAGATCGCCTTGAGGCCAGCCTCTCCCTGAGCCGTGCCTGTGCTGCGGGGTATCTTGGGGACTCCCAGGAGATGTTCCCTCCACTCAGCCGTGACCAGGATGGCGATTCGGTCGACCTGGTCCTTGCCCGACAGGTCAGGAAGAAACTTCCCGTCCCAGTGGGCAAGGACAGGAATCCTCTCCGGAATGTTTATCGTTTCCGACTTGGCGATGGCCTCCCGATTCCTGATTCTGTGGCGTCGGATGGTGCTGCGAGACAAGGAGAGACTCCCCAGGTCCTGTCCGGATGCCGTTGCAAAGTCTCCCATCGTCCCCATTGCCACCCGGTCCGAAACCTTGAACCGATCCAAGGTGGAGGTGATGTCCGCAGAGAGCAAGGCCGTGGATTTTGCTCCCTCGACTTTACTCCGTTTCGGGTGACTGGGACCGGTGAAGTCTACATCGCTGTCGTCTGTTTCCACGGCGGCGGAGGACGAAGATGAGGTCAGGCGGTCAGACAGTACGACGGAGGTCATGGCTTCCTTCTCCTTCTTCGAGCGCTCCTTCCTCATCTCTTCTAACCGCTCACTGTCCTTTTTCCTCTCTTGGGCCTCAACTGTGACGCAGTCTAAGCCCGCCATGGACGAGGTCGCTCGGTCCTCCCGCTGGCTGCGAAGAAAGGCTTTGTCCTCCTCCACGGTCATCCGATCGAGGGCATCACTGCTCGCCACGTCAAAGAGGTCCTCCAGGTCCCCCTTCAACATTTCCTCTTTATTCCGGGCGGTCTCGGATGCCCGTTTCCGATGTTTTTGGAGGGACTCGTACTTGGCCACCAGGCTGAGGAGCTTCTCCTTGGCGGTTCGGAGAGCGGAGGTCGGTATCCAGGCCCTCCCCCAGATCAAGAGGACTGCCTCTATCATCTCCTTGGCGGCCACGGGTTTGGTCTTCTTCTCGATTCCGTGATGGAAGTAAAACTTGCGGAGCACCTGCCCTTTAGAGGGCAGCCTGGCACGTGTTATCTCACATTCAGGATGCCCAATAAGCCACCATGCACGCTCCCTTGTAGAAGTCATCATGCACCTGGGGGAAGAAAAAAGGAGTAAACTTTAGGGGGGAGTTGCAAACATGGTCCAATAGGCACGAAATTTTGCATGGACATGTCTAACAGGAAGTGAAACAAGATCGACATCATGCCCGCTACATTAACATTTTTATTTTCACTATGTTTTTGGACCACCCTAATATACATGTATAATATATATAATATATATATATATATAATATATTATATATATATATATTATATATATATATATATATATATATATATATATATATATATATATAAAATATATATTTATATATATATATATAAATATATATATATTTGGTGGGCCGAAGGCCCACCAAACACAGGTGGTGGGCCGAAGGCCCACCAATAGCCCTCCGCAGGAGCTAGCCAAAAAGTCCGCCCGGAGGGCGGCTTTGCGGCTAGTATATATATATATATCAATCAATCAATCAATCATTGGGGGCATACGCCGGGGGGCGCGTCGCCTCGCCCACCCTACGACGCCACTCCCGGGGGTCACCACGCGCGAGTTCCCATGCAGGCTCCTTTCCCATACCAAGCAGCTCTCGACAAGAAACATCAACTTGCCCCAGCCACGAGCCTTGTGGGCGCCCCCTTGGCCTCCTCCACGCCGGATTGTCTCTTACAGATACAACCCGATGGGAAGGATCGGTTTCAGGGTAGCGTGCCTTATGCCCATATAGCTGAAGTTGGCGCTGACGGACTATGCAGGTAATAGGCCTCGATTCAGTCTCACGGTGCAATCGCTGATTTGACAAGTAATCATCCCAGCGATACCCCATGATTCTGCGAAGACACTTATTACCAAAGGCATTGATTCGTCTCTTCAAGTCACTATTTAGTGTCCATGTCTCACAACCATAGAGTAAGACAGGGATCACAAGCGACTTGAAGATCCGGATCTTTGTCCTCCTGCACAGTTACCGACAATGCCAAATACTCCCGCTGAGCGAGTCCATAACACCGTGGGCTATGCCAATCCGCCGTAAGACTTCTTGACGTGACCCGCCGTCATTATGGACTGCGCCACCAAGGTATGTAAAACTTTCCAAGATCTCAATGTCCTCGCCACACGCATGAAAAGACTGTACTGCTTCATCTAGTAAGTCTCCAAATACCTGGACCTTGGTCTTGAGCCAGGAGACCTCAAGTCCCAAAGGCTTTGCCTCCTCGTGCAGCGCCTCGAGAGCCATCACCAGGACCTCCAGCGACTCAGCAAAGATTACTGCATCATCGGCAAAAACAAGATCAGTGATCTTGGTGTTGCCGACGGATGCTCCACAAATACTTTGATCTACAACCTTGTCCAATACCCAGTCCATACAAGCGTTGAAAAGTGATGGGGCAAGGACGCACCCTTGCCTCACTCCTGTATTCACAGGAAAGAAGCTGGATACACCTGCCCCACACTTCACAGCACTCTCAGTCCCACAATACAGACCAGTTATCAAACCAATAGTCCTTGCAGGAATTCCTCGAAGTCGCAGAAGATCCCAGAGTGACTCACGATGCACTGAGTCAAACGCCTTCTTGAGATCAACATAGGCTGCAAGCATCCCCTGTCGAAACTCACGTCGGCGTTCCGCCAGGACACGAAGCGCTAGGATACGGTCCGTTGTTGACTTACCAGGCGTGAACCCAGACTGCTGAGGTCTCTGATGCTTCACCAGATGACTGCGAATTCGTGTCAGCAATAGATGGGCAAGCACCTTGCCTGGTACGCTGAGCAGTGTAATACCGCGGTAATTGTTGCAGTCCTGACGGTCCCCTTTCCCTTTCCAGATAGGGACGACCAGCCCCCTTTTCCAGTCAGGAGGAATGGTACCTGATTGCCACACTGCAGTCAGGACAGCATGCAACCCGCGGATCATGGCCTCACCCCCAGCTTTGAGGAGCTCCGCACTGATATTACAAACACCAGCTGCCTTTCCACCCTTCAACTTTGCTACAGCCTCTCTGACTTCGTCAAGAGAGGGTGCGGTTTCGTCAATGGGAGGATCGGCATCCAATGCCCGTAACCCAGTGGTGTGAAGCTGCTCAGTTGGAGGGTCCACCGTGAACAACTGCCCAAAGTACTCAGCCCAACGAGCCATCTGCCCATCCATGTCCGACACGAGGCGCCCATCTGCTGTTCGAATAGCACTCGCCCGAGAAGGAGACTTGGAACGGAGCTTCTTCAGGGCTCGGTAGGCGGGTCGGAGGTCATTATCGTTCAAATGACCCTCGACATCCTCAGCGAGACTCCTGACATACCTCTCCTTGGCTCTCCTCAGGAGGGTTCTAGTCCGGCGTGACAGAGCCCTGTGCTGGTCCCGGTTCCCAGCCAGCCTGGCAGCGCGACTCTCCTCGATTTTCTCCAGCGTCTCCGTCGAGACAAAACCACGCCTTGACCTCGGGCGCTCCCCAATACACTCCTTGGCAGCCTGTAGAGTTTCACGTTTGAGAGTATCCCACAGTTCTACAGGATCCCGAGAGCACCGAGCACATCAAACCGATTTGAGACTGCCACCGCATACTCATGAGCACATGTCAAGTCCTTCAGTTTCTCAAGATGAAACACAGTATGGTTACCTCTTGAGATTCTTCTGGACTTGACATGAAGCTTAAGTGTAGCAACAACAAGTCTGTGATCTGTTCCAAAGAACTCAGCACTCCGGTAAACCTTGCAGTTCTGGAGGATCCTCCAACGAGTACTAACGAGGATGTGGTCGATCTCCTTAGCTACCCCTCCGGCATTACTATACCATGTCCAGCGGTGCAGCTCTGGTCTCTGATACCAAGAACCTGCAATTTTCAGCCTTCTGGACCTTGCAAAGTTCAGAAGCAGAGAACTGTTGGTGTTTCTGGTACCGGAGCCATGGGGACCAACACACAACTCGTAGCCATCTCTCACAGTGCCAGTAGTAGCATTGAAGTCACCCAAGACAATGAGTGTGTCCCGAGGAGGACACTGGTCTAATACAGAGTCGAGTTTGGCGTAGAACATCTCCTTCTCTTCAGTTTTACGCATCTCGGTAGGAGCGTACACTGCAACAAGAGACAAGAAACCCAGAGTGTGTTGCATCCTCACCCGCATTATACGCTCATCAACCGGAGTAACCTCAACAATTGACGGT
>JACEEZ010010010.1:12500-20000 GCA_016584305.1 Chionoecetes opilio | reverse complement strand
AATGAGTACATTCCCCAGAGTAGGAAATGACCCATACCAGACAAATATTCCTCTGCAATGGTGCCACCAGAAGCCCTTAAAGTGAGCCCCACGACCCCCGCCACTTATCTAGACTAGCACACACTGAAGAAAGATACCGCACATAAACAACAGCAAATTAACAATTAGCTTTCCCCAAGTGTAACTCGGGGAAACACTCGGTAGTGTACCCGAGAACTAGTACAACCCTAACGCCACAAAAAAGAGTCAGGACATAACTATCTTCTACCGGGCTTTCTTCTCCACCGCTCACCAGGAAGAAAGAATAATATCACAAATCGTCAACCGTAATGTGTAATCTGCAGACCCAGAGAGGAGAATAAAACTACAAATTTATTACAAAAACAAGAACACCAGCAACCTCCTTCTCCGTAACAGCCCAAGCCAGACAAAGGAGACAAAACAAAAGTCCCATGTCGTATATAGGATCACATGCAAAAGAGGAAACTGTGAAGTCCTCCCCTCATCCTATATCGGCATGACGACAACGAAGCTGTCCAGACGTCTTACTTGCCATCTAACTTCCGGAGCCCCAAAAAGTCACCTATTAGAAAAACAGGGCATCATCATCACAAGAAAATACAGAATTGGTCGACATGTGTGCAGATGTGCGGCGACTTCCAATTCTAGAAGCACTATGCATAAAAGAGATCAATCCCAAGCTTAACGTACAGGCAAACGACCTACAAGCTCTACCCAGCATGAAAAGAACAAAAGCAAATAACAGCCTACTCACAGAAAAGCAAAGCGAGGAGCCAGCAACCAATAAACGTCTCCCACTCACGGAGACGAGAAGCAGAAGCTATCTACCAATCAGCGTCGCCACTAGGCTGCGTGGCAGGCAGACTTCATCTATAAATAGCGCTTCACCCCGCATCTAGGTCATGCTCACCTCTACAACTGAGGAGAAAACATCTTCCACATGCTGCTGAAGAAGGGTTCTTAGACAAGAAATCGCGATACAGCAAAATGACAAGCTACGGCGAAGTCATACAAGTGATTACAAAAGAGAATAAGACACCCTTAAGACAAAGAGAAAATATCTTTAAAAAGATAATAAACGCTGAACTAGCTATCACTTTTAACGATATATTATATATATATATATATATATATATATATATATATATATATATATATAATATATATATTATATATATATATATATATATATATATATATATATATATATATATATATATATATTAATATATTAGTGTAGCCAGGCAGGATATTTTCTCTTAAACAACGATGTTGAAAGCTGTCGAACAATCTCTTTTATTCAGTTTTTTGTGTACGGTTTCTATTACTCGTACAAGTTTTTTATTTTCTTCTGTTAAATTTTCAGAAGTTCTCCTATTGGTTGCAGGTTCTCCTATTGGTATAGGAGAACTTCTGAAAAATTTTAACAGATGAAAATAAAAAACTTGTACGAGTAATAGAAACCGTACACAAAAAACTGAATAAAAGAGATTGTTCGACAGCTTTCAACATCGTTTGTTTAAGAGAAAAAAAAAAAATATAAATATATATATATATATATATATATATATATATATATATATATATATATATATATATATATAATGTAATATATATATATATATATATATATAATATTATATATATATATATATATATATATATATATATATATATATATATATATATATATATATATATATATATATATATATATATATAATGAAGATATAAACCAGCGCGGGTAGAAACATCTTGATTGTTTATTTGCTACGTTTCGGCTATACATAAGCCATCATCATCCTAAAATCGGATACAACATTTTTTTGTTAAAAATGAAAATATACAAATTATAAAATGATTTGCGCATTTAAAATGCCTAACCTAAAATAAAAATAAAAATTATTAGATCTTCATTATAAGATCTCGCTTCCCTCATGAAGAAAGTATTGCCTCTATATATATACTAGCCGCAAAGCCGCCCTCCGGGCGGACTTTTTGGCTAGCTCCTGCGGAGGGCTATTGGTGGTGGGCCTTCGGCCCACCACCTGTGTTTGGTGGGCCTTCGGCCCACCAAACACGGACTCTCCAGATAGCCCCTTCTAACTTTCCTGAAATCATGGATGTAGAAATGTATGTATTCCCCCCCACACCCATTCACTCACCCATTACCCATCACCCCCCACCCATTCACTCACCCATTACCCATCACCCCCCACCCATTCACTCACCCATTACCCATCACCACACACCCATTCACTCACCATTACCCATCACCCCCCACCTATTCCCTCACCCATCATCCATCACCCCGAACCCATCACCCCCCACCCATTCACTCACCCATCACCCCACACCCATTACCCATCACCCCACCCTTTCACTCACCCATTACCCATCACCCTACATCAAGGTTTCCTCAATTCTCGCAACCCACTTTTTTTTCACAATTATCGCTAATAGGCTGCTAAAAAAAAAAAAAGAAGTCATCGGATCAACTCATAATTGGGCTTAAAACCTTCCCCTGGTCAACCCGGTTCCAAAATTGTGCCATATGAGGTGGTTGCGCCACGGGGGGCGGAACCTATACCAGACACACACACACACACACACACACAGACAGACAGACAGACAGACACACTTTCGCTTATATTTACCATTACCCATCCCCCCCACCTATTCCCTCACCCATCACCCATCACCCCCAACCCATCACCCCCCACCCATTCACTCACCCATCACCCCACACCCATTACCCATCACCCCACCCATTCACTCACCATTACCCATCACCCTACATCAAGGTTTCCTCAATTCTCGCAACCCATTTTTTTTTTCACAATTATCGCTAATAGGCTGCTAAAAAAAGAAAAAAAAAGTGATCGGATCATCTCATAAATGGGCTTATGACCTTCCCCTGGTCAACCTGATTCCAAAAATGTGCCATATGAGGTGTTTGCACCACGGGGGGCGGAACCTATACCACACACACACACACACAGACAGACAGACAGACACACTTTCGCTTATATTATTATAGATACATGTATATATATATATATATATATATATATATATATATATATATATATATATATATATATATATAAAATATATATGTATATATGTATATATATATATATATATATATATATATATATATATATATATATATATATGTATATATATATATATATATACATATATATATATATATATATATATAATATATATATATATATATATATATATATATATATATATATATATATATATAATTTAGTGTACCCCTTATTTAATGTGAATTTAGATTTTTCGGAATTTTACCTGGGACGGGCAGTCGAAGTGTTTCATTTGCTCAAGAACAACGTATGTAGAGATCTGTCTAGAAATATTAATATTTAGGGGTCGCGCAGTGAGGTTGAAATTTATTATTTTCTGTAAGAATTGGAAATTTTCTATGTGCCGATATAGGTCATTTTCAAAATTATTTGTCACTAACAGATTTGAATGTTACATTATTTGAGGTAATAAACGTAGTTGTAAGCACGTTTTATTTCACAGCGTTGATTCTAGGTCCCCCTCTTCTCGAATAGTAGCCCCTCTTTGGGGGGTCTCATGGGCACCCATCTCCCACTCATTGTCGCCTAGTTCACAGTCACTGTGAACTTTCGGGCGTCGGGTATTTCCTCCGGTGTTCCTCCACGACTTGGAGGAGGAACTGCCTCTGATCTTCGTTCTTGGTGAGAGCCAGGTTGACCTGCATCAGGGCGACGCCTCACTCAGCGAAGTCGTTCACAGTGCGCAGTTCCTTGACGCAGGCGGCGGCGGCGGTGTATCCCGGATTGTCGGGGCACGCCGTTGGGTCGACTGCCAGAATACCCACATCCAACCCAAGGATCTCGAAGAAGGACGGCGTGACAGACGTCACGAAACTTGTAACAGTTTTCTTAGCCAGATCAGTGGATGTAAGCTCGACCGTTGCTCGTCGAGGAGGGTCATTGGAGCCCTCTTCCTCCTGCAGAGCCCTCACCATCTCCCGCTTCGTCTCAATGGCCAGGTGATCGTCGAAGAACGCAAGAGCAACTCTCCTCTCGCTCAAGTACCAGAGATGGCACCCGAAGACCGTTGCCGTCGCCATGGCCACTGCCCTGTCGGGGTAGGACACCAACATCTTGAGCAGTTGGAGGTCTCGTGCCGGGTCCGCAGTCGGGGATGTCGCACGGAACCAAGACGACACGTACGTCGAGACGGTGAAAGCGACGAGGCGTCAAATTCCAGATTTCTCTCCTGCAGTGACAGCTACTGCGGTGTCTCCCGGAGATGGGAGACTGCCTTGGCACGATTGCGTATTGGTCACACTTTATATACACATGGATTCCTTATGGAGGGGGGCCACCCTCCTTACTGTGATGATTGCTTGGTCCCCTTGACTGTGCGGCACTTGCTGGTCGAGTGTCCTAGTCTTTGGGCCCTACGTGAGCAATTCTTGTCCCGGTGTCGGGGAGCGGACGGTGCCTACCGTCTCTCCCTGGCATTGGGAGAGAGGTGTTTCTTCCCGGGACATGAGGACCATACCTTTATTGAGAGGGTTGGCCTTCTGAACAAGTTATGATGTTTTTAATATTCTTTTATTATTGCTTTTAATACACTATTGTTCTTTTATATATTTTGTTATTTTAAATATTTTGATTATATCCAAAAAAAAAAAATGTATATTACTTTTACTGTGTCTTTTGTAAGCAGGCGTCAATAACCCCGCAGTTGCGGCGCCTTAAAACAATAATATCTATCTATCTCCTGCAGTGAGGCGGAACTGCTCTGGATCGCGTAACAGGTAGATCTTGATGGCTAAATGATTTTCGCCAACCAGCGGGCACGGTGGAGGGCACCAGGACGCAATATCCTGATCCCACGCAGCGGCTGCCCGCTCAGGACGATCAGCGAAAGCTCCAGCAGTTATGCCTGCCCGGCTGACATGTTTTAACTTATTGACGAAATTCAGTCCGAAACGTGACATAGAGAGGGGGTGGCCAGAGAGATACTTTCACCACAACCAGTACAAACATGTTTGAAAGGGCTTCCTAGATTCATAGCTGCGACATACAAGCCAAAATGTCATGCATGTATTAGTATAATAAACCAAGAACCGTAGTAAAATTATTGTGAAATATGTCAGATTTTAGACTCATTGCGCGACCCCTAAATATAAATATTTTTCAAAAATATTTTGCACACGTCGTTTTAAGACTAAATGGATCAATATGACTGCCCGTCCCAGTTGAGTTTCGAAAATTGCCAATAAGGTAACACCCTAATATATATATACATATATATGTATATATATATATATATATATATATATATAATATATATTATATATAATATATATATATATATTATATATATATATATATATACATATATATATATATATATATTAGAGAGAGAGAGAGAGAGAGAGAGAGAGAGAGAGAGAGAGAGAGAGAGAGAGAGAGAGAGAGAGAGAGAGAGAGAGAGAGAGAGGAGAGAGAGAGAGAGAGAGAGAGAGAGAGAGAGAGAGAGAGAGAGAGAGAGAGAGAGAGAGAGAGAGAGAGAGAGAGAGAAGAGAGAGAGAGAGAGAGAGAAGATAGAGAGAGAGATAGATAGATAGATAGATAGATAGATAGATAGATAGATAGATATAGATAAAGATATCATATACATAATATCATATAATATTATAATATATATATATATATATATATATATATATATATATATATATATAATATATATATATATTATATATTTACATGTATATTAAATATATTAAATATAATATATATAGTATATATATATATAGATTTATACATATAGATTTATCCATGTCAAAGACCCATCTCTTTGTGCAGAGCGCATAACTGAGGTCATAGTCTCTGGCATGGAGGCTTACATTCCACATACTTTCTCTAATCCTAAAGCCCGTCAACCTTGGTTTAACTCTGCTTGTTCTCATGCTGTCCGAGATAGAGAGGTGGCTCACAAACGGTACCGTAAGTATCCATCTCCTGAAACTCATGCCTTTTATATTTCTGCCCGCAATCATGCCAAATCTTTACTTCAACCTACAAAAAACTCTTTCATTCATAGAAAATGTCAAAATCTTTCTGATTCAAATTCCTCTCGTGACTTCTGGCATCTAGCTAATAAAATCTCTAAAAAATTTGTTCTTCATCTTTCCTCCTATGCTTCACCCAGATGGCTCCACAGCTGTCTCATCTACTTCTAAAGCTGAACTCTTCGCGCAAACATTTGCTAAAAATTCCACTCTGGCTGATGAAGGGCTTGTTCCTCCTTCTCCTCCACCCTCTGACTATATTATGCCTGTCATTAAGTTCCTTCGGAATAATGTTTTCTTTGCCCTTTCTGGCCTAGATCCTCGGAAGGCTTACGGTCCTGACGGAGTCCCTCCTATTGTTCTCAAAAACTGTGCTTCTCTGCTTGCACTTGCCTGGTCAAACTTTTCCGTCTTTGTCTATCTACTTCCACCTTCCTTCTTGCTGGAAGTTTGCTCACATCCAACCTGTTCCAAAGAAGGGTGACCGTTCTAATCCTTCAAACTACCGTCCTATAGCTTTGACTTCCTGCCTTTCTAAAGTTTTGAATCTATACTAATAAGAAGATTCTTAAGCATCTATCTGCTCACAATCTTCTATCTGATCGTCAGTACGGTTTCCGTAAAGGGCGATCTACTGGCGATCTTCTAGCTTTCCTAACTGAATCTTGGTCATCCTCCTTTAGGGGTTTCGGTGAAACTTTTGCTGTTGCCCTTGACATATCAAAAGCTTTTGATAGAGTCTGGCACAAATCTTTAATTTCCAAACTACCCTCATTCGGTTTCTATCCTTCTCTCTGTACCTTCATTTTAAGTTTCCTTTCAAACCGTTCTATTGCAGCTACTGTAGACGGACATTGTTCTTCTCCAAATCTATAAATAGTGGTGTTCCCCAGGGTTCTGTCCTATCACCCACTCTCTTTCTATTATTTATTAATGATCTTCTAAGTCTAACTCGAAGCTCTATCCACTCCTAAGCTGATGATTCTACCCTGCATTTTTCAACGTCGTTTATTAGACTTCCAACGCAACAGGAACTAAGTGATTCACGGAGAGATGCCACCGAGCGCCTAACTTCTGATCTTTCTATAATTTCTGATTGGGGTAAAGCAAACCTTGTTTTGTTCAATGCCTCAAAAACCCAATTTCTTCACCTATCTACTCGACAAAACCTACCAGATAACTATCCCCTCCACTTCAATGACACTCAACTGTCTCCTTCTTCTACAATGAACATTCTAGGACTATCTTTTACCAAAAATCTGAACTGGAAATCTCACATCTCATCTCTTGCTAAAACAGCTTCTAAGAAGTTAAGTGTGCTGTGGCGTCTGCGTCCTTTTTTTTCTCCCTCCCAATTGCTTGCTCTCTACAGGGGCCTT
>JACEEZ010010010.1:7500-10000 GCA_016584305.1 Chionoecetes opilio | reverse complement strand
AAAAAATTAGTTTTGCATCTTTCGTTTTTTTTTTCCCCTAATTTCCCGGTCTCTAACCTTTCCCCCCTTTAAAATGGATTTCTCCTTTTTAATCCCTTCCTTCCAAACTTTTAAAAAAAGGGTTTTTCCCAACCCCTCCCTAACCCATTTTTACCCCCTGTTGTTTTTCTCTTTTCTGTTTTTTTAGCTAAACTCCTGTTGTACCTTTTTGCGGCCCTTTGGGGGTTTCCTTTTATTATTCTTATTTTCAATGAAGGTTAATAGATTTTTCCCTTTTTTTCCGGTAATTGGAATTTTTTTTATTTTTATTTACTTAATTTTTAAGAAAAAATAAAAGAATTCCCTAGGTTGTCCCCCTCTTTTTATTTTATTTTTATTCTTTTATGGGGATTTTCAAACTAACTTTTTTACCCAGCGGGCCCCGGACCGATGTAAAATATAATATTATATATATTTTGATATATATATATTATAAATATATATATATATTATATATATATAATATATAATATATATATATATATATTATTATAATATATATATTAATAATAAAAATTTTTAATACTTTATATATATATAATATATATATTTATATTTTAAATAAAATATTATAATATTTTTTAATACCTAAAAAAAAATTAAATATATATATATATATAATATAATTATTAAAATATTATTTTAATATTTTAAAATATAAAAATATATATATAATAAATTTTATATATAAAATATATATATATTTATATATAATATATTTAAATATAATATATATATATATATTATTATATATATATATATAATATATAAATATATAAAAAAATATATATATTATATAATATAAATAATTTTAAAAATATATTTATATTTTTATTTTAAATATATATTATATATTATATATATATAACATATATAAAATTTAAAAATTATTATAAAATAATATATATATAAAATAATATATATAAAAACATATATACATGAAATTTGTAGTGTTGCGTTAATCTAAAAACATTAACCCTGTTTAAGGATAATTGTGTGTGTGAGTTTTTCTATATTTTTTTTCGTTTGTGTGGTGTTTCATATTATTTGTTTCTTTTCAAATCTTGTTTCGGGCCCCACCCCAACCGTTGAGTTGACCAGTCGCTATATTAAGGCAGTGCAATAAAACGGACAAAAGTATGGGTTGTTCTTTGGGCCTGATTACCCTAAAAGCTATCGATCCCCCTTTCACAGTCACCAGTGATAAAGCCTGAAGACTCTGCCGCCCGTGTAGATGGCCTGGCGACGGACCTCCGCTTGATACCAGAGTTCACGTAGCGTTACTTCAGTGGGAGAATGGTGGAGAAGCGGCGGGGTTGCCGGCTGCGAGGATTACTGGGGCTACACCCCGTCGTCCCTCTTCGACTCACTGCAGGCGCATTCTCCGTTACCAAGCTCAACACCCCCAGAAAAAACCTTCGCAAGAAAAAGCTCGCCACTCCGCCTTCGCCCCGGGAAAATTTTTGTCGCCTACAAACATTTGTCCTCGCCGGTTTCAGGGGGTGGTCAGTTGATCAACCTACCTGCGCGCCTGCGCCCTGTTTGGAGGAATACCGCAATGGCCTTTCTGTCTTTTGTGCTGGTCTTCCAGTTCAGTCAGCCAATCCTGAGAGCCGGTTCACGCCAGAAGACCTGGATATCCTCAGGTTTTTAGCCGGGCACGTGCCGTCCTGGGAGAGGGGGTCGCTGGCGCCGGGGCGACAAAACCCCTGGGTGGGTCTGGGGGATCGCACAGGACAACCCCCGCGGCGGCCCATGGGTTTGTCATTGTGTAACCAAACCCAATCACTACGCCCTGACTGTTCCGGGCGCGGGGGGGTGCCGTGGGAAACCGCAGCAAGTGCGTTTTTTCAGCTGTAGGCAGCTCGGCCCCAATTTCTTCATCGTGCCGAAAATGGTCGGGGAGAGGTGCATGGCACCCAAACTTCCTCCCGGACTGTCTGTAACAGCGCCCTGCCGACGGTTTTGGTTGTTTTTTTGATGGAGTAAAGTGTGAGTCCTTGCGACACCGCAGCACGAGGTGCACGTGTAGCCCCCATGTGCTCTCGTTGGAAAAAAGTGAACGTTACATGACTCGATGAGCGGTGAGCGTTGGAGTGTATGGGGGTGGGGAGGTGCAGCCCCAAATGCTCTCGGGGCCGTCAGTGACAATGAGTGAGCTTTTATGCGAACCAGCCGCTTGGTTTTTTTCTTTTTTATGGGGATGAATAGTATAAATGCCTTTTGTGGGGTTTACACTGCGCTCGTTGGACGCGTAAAGTTTTTGGGATCGAGGGAAACCGAGTGTGACAGCGGCGGCAAATTTCCTTACAGGGGGAAATTGATGAAAAGGACTTTGGGGTGAATATGACGTGAAAGCCCCACTGGGGCTTGTCATAAATGGAGCAGTGGGACGGGGGCCCCCGTGACTGAGAATACAGTTTCAGAGTACGCGGCCTCAAAACGGCCCCGGGAGGGAAAA
>JACEEZ010010008.1:0-15437 GCA_016584305.1 Chionoecetes opilio | reverse complement strand
GGGCCCTTTAACTTTTGTCGGGTTTTTGGCCTTTGTTAACCTATCGTACGTCTGCAGTTAGTACATGATCTGGAAAAGATTCAATAATATTCTATTCTAAATCATGATATTATTCATATGTTAACTCCATCATCTACATATTCCTTATTAGGTGTACCGTTGAGTATTAATATGTGTCGATAATATGTTGGAAGTTATTGAAATAAGGGAAAATATGACCTTGTGTTATTCCGTAATAATCTTCGCCGCGGTTAATCAAGTGTTATTTTTATATGATACCCCCATACACACGATATGCTATACACACAGACTAACTGATAACCTTTTTCATGTAAACTCCTTCTATGTACGTATCATCTTTATTTCTATGTATCTCTGGGTGTTCCTGATAAAGCTGGAAATATTTGAAATAAACTGAAATATGATAATTCTATAAAAATATTATAAAAACTTTTATAACAATTTTTAATAGCTTGAACAGGCCTAATAATAGTGATGGTACCGATATTGAGATACTATGTATATTACTGAGTTAATATATATAATATGAAATTAATATTTCCCACTTACAAATACGTACCAGCGCCCAACGAGCCTCCGGAGGATTGACGTCATGTTGCCACTGCTTGTCACTACTGATGTAATACTACATCAAGATAATCATATAACTGTTGTTTCAAAATGTTTACACATAGAAATATTCAATTCTTGAAATTCTGTACATTAATTTTCAACATAGTAAATTATCCCGTCTGAAAATACACCAGCGGGCCTCCGGAGGGCTGACGGAGGTAAATTTGCCGCCGGCGGCCGCCGTTCGCCGCTCTACGGCCTACGTCGGCCCGCCGGTGATGGTTAGCTAGGTATTTATCAGGGTACCACATTCATCGCCACATAGCTACATGGTAAATAAGATGTAAAGAAGCATATATACCACTGTATAGTGGTCTATGATCGAAGTTATCACTGACTAGTATAAATAAATGACCTACATGAGAAAATAATATAACTTGTGTTGTGGTGACACTATTTATCAGGGTACCATATTCATCGCCACATAGCTACATGGTAAATAAGATGTAAAGAAGCATATATACCACTGTATCTGTACCACAGTGGTCTATGATCGAAGTTATCACTGACTAGTATAAATGAATGACCTACATGAGAAAATAATATGACTTGTGTTTTGGTGACACTATTTATCAGGGTACCACATTCATCGCCACATAGCTACAAGGTAAATAGGATGTAAAGAAGCATATATACCACTGTATCTGTACCACAGTGGTCTATGATCGAAGTTATCACTGACTAGTATAAATAAATGACCTATATGAGAAAATAATATAACTTGTGTTTTGGTGACACTATTATCAGGGTACCACATTCATCGCCACATAGCTACGTGGTAAATAAGATGTAAAGAACCATACATATATACCACTGTATAGTGGTCTATGATCGAAGTTATCACTGACTAGTATAAATAAATGACCTACATGAGAAAAATAATATGACTTGTGTTTTTGGTGACACTATTTATCAGGGTACCACATTCATCGCCACATAGCTACAAGGAAAAATAAGATGTAAAGAAGCATATATACCACTGTACTGTACCACAGTGGTCTATGATCGAAGTTATCACTGACTATTTATAAATAAATGACTACATGAGAAAATAATATAACTTGTGTTTTGGTGACACTATTTATCAGGGTACCACATTCATCGCCACATAAGCTACATGGAAATAAGTGTAAAGAACCATACATATATCCCACTGTTATAGTGGTCTATGATCGAAGTTATCACTGACTAGTATAGATAAATGACTACATGAGAAATAAATACTTGTGTTTTTGGTGACACTATTTATCAGGCAACCAAATATATCGCCGTACAACGATAAATAAAAGTTGCGCTTTTCCGCGCATTGCGCAGTAGGGGCCCCTTTGCAACCCTTTATATTGGCAACTCTTTTATATCGTCACACCGTCGCCAGGATCACCAAAGCGGTTTTAAGTGCAGGTAAATTTCTAGTGTCCTTTCCTGCCCTTATTAGTGGAGGGTTTTCCATTGAAACCTTCACAAGTTCCTTTTAGATACCTCTAAAAACGTAAATTATAAAGTGTGTGGTAAAAATTTTGTTAGGTTATCGGGAGGGTCGAGGAATATGGAGGAGGGAGGGTGCAGTCAGTTCGTACATAAGTTTTTCGTACACTAAAAAAGTTGCGTAGTCTAATGAAACCAAGTTGTTTCGTACACTCAGCTCAGAGTTGAACTTAGTCAAGTTCAACTCTGAGCTGAGTGTACGAAACGACTAGAGCTACGAAACGAATCAGGTATCTACGAAAAAAATCAAAATTTAGTGTACGAAACTACTAACAAAACCTGGGTACGAAACAACTTGTGTACGAAACTCCCTGTAACCGTAGGAGGTTAGGTTAGAATATCGGGGGGTCGAGGGCGGCAGAGCCTCCCCGTTTGGAGGTTCAATTTGGTTAGGTTAAGAAGTTAGGTGGTATTATTTTACACTAGGACCGAAATTCCCTACACAATTGGGAGTGTGGTTTCTATTTACCTTATTGGATTCTAGGTTATTATTATAGTGTTTGCCCATACTCCCCCTCTCCCACAAAACAAGCTTGGGGGAATGCGGGATATTTGGCTGGGATACAAAATAAACATCGCAACCACATAGTTTTTGAGTTAGGGGTGTTGAAAAAATTCCCTAGATCTAGGGAAAATTAATTGGATTTCTTCCGAGTCCAGAGACGTGTGAACCTGACGATCCTCACAGAATGATGACCGAAGTATCGAGAACCGTGGCCACCGAGATGATAAGGCCTGGTGGATCGCCCGTGACGTCACACCATAAGGATACCACCCGCTCCTCTCCCCGTACAAATTTACCTACCTAATATAATGTTTATCAGCATAAAAGATATACTGTTATCTTTGGAAATGTTTGTTCTATAATATTATCAAATAAAAAACCGTAAAACACACAAAGAAAATGCCATTATGAGACTTTCAAGAAATATGCATTAACTTAAACTCTTCGCCATTTAATATTTTGCTCGCAAACATTTTACATGGAGAATATCAATAGAAGCGGAGTTTAATTAGCTTTCCATTGATATATTTCGTTTAGTGATAAATTAATTAGCGGCATGCATAAATTTAGCTTTAACAAATTTTAAAAAAAAATCATAAAACGTATAATTTCCAAACCTAAATATGTTTATCAGAAAAAAAAAATATATACTGTTTTTCTTCGGAAATTTTTTGTTTTTATAATTTTATCAAATAAAAAAAAACCGGGGGTGAAACACACTAAAGAAAGGGAAATTATGAGATTTTTCAAGAAAAAAATGCATAAAACTTTAAATTTTCGCCTTTTAATATTTTGGGGAAAAAATTTTTTACATGGAGAAATATAAAAATTAAAAGGGGAAATTTTTAATTTAGTTTTCCCCATTGATATTTTCCCTTTTTCTGAAAAATTTAAATTAAAAACCATGCATAAATTACTTTAACTAAATAAATAAACACTAAAATCGGGGAAATTTTACCTGTTTTCATGTTTAAATTTTATTAATTTAAACGCAAATTTATGCATATTTTCAAATTTTTATTTATCAAAAAGGGAAATATATCAATGGAAAGTTATTAAATTCCCGTTTCTATTGATATTCCCCATAAAAAAATTTTTTTCAAAAAAATATTAAATGCGAAAAGTTTAATTTCATGCATATTTTTTTGAAAGTCTCTTTAATGGCATTTCTTTAAGTGTTTTCGGTTTTTTTTTGAAAAATTTTATAGATCAAAAAAATTTCCAAAAGATAACATATTTTATTTTTTACTGAAAACATATACAGGAGAACCTCGTTTAAAACCGGGCTTTTAAAAACAAGGGCCCGCCCCCAAAACAAGGGCACTGTCGTCCCGGTTTTTTTTTTTTTTTTTTTTTTTTTTTTTTTTTTTTTTTTTTTTTTTCCCCACGATAAATTTGGGAATTTCTTTTCCCTGTTCTTTTTTGGGGCCCACTTTCCTAGGCTTACATTTTTTTAAAAAGGGAAGAAAACCCAAGACCCCTTCCCAAAAACAAAAATTGGCTCACCCTTCTTTTTTATTTTTTTCTCTTACTTTTTCTTTTTTATAGGGATTGCCAAATAAGGGGGGTTTTTTGTTTTACCCATTTTTGTTGTCCCTTTTGGCCCGGTTTTCCTTGGGATGGGAAAAAAAAAAAAAAAAAAAAAAAAAAAAAAAAAAAAAAAAGTTTTTTGGGCGATTTCCATAAAGAAAACCCCTAAAAAAACAACGGCAAAAGGGTTTTTTCCCGGCTTTGCCCTCCCCCCCGGGGGGGGGGATAAACGGGGTTTTCCTCCGTATTTTAGGTAGGAAATTACCCGTTTTTCATAAATTTTTTTATATCTATTTAACGCAAATTTTATGCATGCCGCTAATTAATTTATCACTAAACAAAAAATTTTAAAATCAAATGGAAACTTTAAAACTCCGTTTCCTTTTGATATTTCCATGTAAAATGTTTGCGAGCAAAATTTTAAAATGGCGAAGGGGTTTAATTTTAATAATTTCTTGAAAGCCCTCATAATGGGCTTTTTTTCTTTTTTGTGTTTTAGGGTTTTTTTAAATTTGATAAATTATGAAAAAAAACTTTTCCCGAAGATAACAGTATATCTTTTATACTGAAAAAACATTTTTATTAGGTGGGTTTAAATTTTGTACGGGGAGGGGAGGGGGGTGGAAATCCTTATTGTTTTGGGACGTCACGGGTGATCCCCCCAGGCCTTTGTCTCTCGGGGGTCTCCGGCGAGAACCCCCCCCCCCCCCGTTTGGGGAGGTTAGGTTTAAAAATTTTTGGTTAGGTTAGGTTAGATTTGGTTTTGGTTTGGTTGGGGAATTGGTTGGGTTACTTGGGGTTTAGTTTTGGTTTAGTTTTGGTTTTGGGTTTTAGGTTATCGGTGGTCAAGCCCCCCCTGGGTTTTTAGGTTAATTTGGGCTGGGTTGGGTTTAATTTTGGGTAGGGAAATTTCTGTAAATATAAGGGAACCTATCCCCTAGATTAGAGAATTTTCCCCCCCATCCCACAGCTCTTTTAAAAATTAGGTTTTTTCTGACGCAAAATTTGTTCCCCCCCCAAAAAAAAACCCCCCTGCATTCCCCAGGTTCCCAAAAACTTTTTTGGGGGGAAGGGGGAGAGAAATTGGGCCCAAACACTAAAATTTACCGATTCTGGGAAAACTTTCCTCTCTAGGACTTCCGTCGCAAATCTTATTTAAATGGAAAATAGGGACTTGCTTTTTATAGGGGGTGAGGGGCCCAAAGTTTTTTTACTTTCCGCCCACACCTTTTTCCCTCTTGGGGAACCCCCTTTTCCACTCTGTTTTTTCCCCTTGCCGCGGACACTTTTTTAAATTCCAGATTTGGTTTTATTTTTGGGGGTTTAAAACTTTTTGGGGGAATGGGTTTTAGGTTAGATTAGGAGTCAAAAAGGGGGGGTTAGGTTATTTTGATTTTCATATCTCATACCCTCCTTCTTATTAAAAAAGTCTTAACCCCCAAAGTAGTGTTTTGCGAGGGAAGTTCATAGAGAGAAATTTCTTAGAATTTTTTGAGGTGAACAGAAACAACATTCCCAATTGTGTAAGGAATTTCTGCCCTTTAGTGTTTAAAAATTTTTTAAGGGTTGGGGTTTTTAAAGCTATTTTCGGGTTAGGTAAATTTTCTAAAATCTAGGTACTTTTCCCCTTAGATTGGGGAAAATTTTGGGACTCCCCTACATAACCCCAAAATTTACGTATGCCTGGGCACATTTAATTTTTCCCTTCCCCGAAAAGCTCGCATTTCCACAAGTCCCCACATTTGGGTTTGGGGGAAAAGGGATTGGGGTGGGCTCCCCCCTTTGGAAGGGGGAAAAAGTAAGGAAAATTTGCTAAAAATCTACCAAAAACAAAAATAACACAAGGGGGTATGGTGGCTCACGGGCCCCTTTTTTTAAGTAACCCAAGGGCCCGTAAAATGTTTACCCAGGACTAAAATTTTTCTACACAATCATAGATAGGGTTTTTTTACCTTAAGGGATTCTAAAAATTTCGTCTTTAATTACTATTTTCGGGGTTGGATAAATTTTTTTAAATGGGAAAAGAAGTGAAAAGGAAATAGGAAAATTACTAACCAAACCCCTTTTGGAACCCCACAAGACATTTTAACTTTAACCCTTTTGCGGGAAAATTTGGTATTTTAAAACTTTTTAATTTTGAGTACAAGTTTAAAAAATTTGTTTTTTCCCTATGTATTTTGTTTTGGAAAAAGATTTTTGGTCACTTTAAAAATTGTGGGAAATCCCTCTTTTTGGCATTTATCCCCCTCCAAAAAAAAAACCTGAGGCCCCATCGGGAAGTTTTGGGGGGGGAAAGGGGGAAAAAAAAGTTTTTTTAATTTTTTTTGGAGTAGTTTATTTTAAAATGACGTAAAAAAAAACCCGGGTTAAAACACTAGGGGAGATATAAAGCTAAAAATACAAAAAAATATAAAACCCCTTTAACCTACAGATACCTACCTATTTCTAGGGAAGTTTCCCAAACCAAAACCAACCCCTTGGGGGATACTGAAAAAATGAGGCATTTCCGACGTTTTTAATGTAAACCCATCATTTTTAACACATAAAAATATACAGGATAAGAATACTTTAAACGTACACAAAACCCCTTTTTTCCCGGACCTCCATTTCCCGGTATTTGGATTTGCGGGTCAAAATCAGGGGGCCCGGGGGATATGTCGAGTCCCGGACTATCCCGGTCCCGTCCAAAAATTGACAAAGTTTCCGGGGGGCCCGAGCATCCCCGCCCAACCTGGTCAGTGTCCGCGCCCCCCCCCGGGTTTGTCAGCATGCTCAGCGGTCGTATTTTTTACATTTGGGTAAACACACCCCCACTCCCCCGGACACACCCCCCCCCTCCCGGCAACACGCGTCATCCGCCTCACCTTGCCTCCTGAGGAAGACAGGTAATTACAGCGCCTGTGATGCATAATAGGACTTTCACCAGGGCTCATAGTTTTCCCCCAAGGGATCCTTGCAGCACTAAAAAAAACCAAAAAAGTGCGTAAAATCCGGGGGGGGGTAGCGGGTTTAATTGGCGGTTCCCGGGACAGAAAATACTAAGTAAAATAAACGTCCGGGGGTGAGTAATGGCCTGGGACTTTTGCGATTCCCGGACGTTTGCGGTTCCCGCCCAAGTGCTCCCCCCTTTTAAAGTGGGGGAAAAAACGGGGGTTTGGTTTTTATTTTTCGTACAAAATTACGGGTTTTTGAATACATCTAACCAACTCCATGTTTAACCTGACAAAAACCCAAAATTCGCTTTTAAAAAAGGGTCCGCAAGCCGGGGAAAAAATTTTGAGGCGATGCAGGTCACAAGAGAAAGAAGAGTGAGGGCCCCATAAAAACTTTGTCTTTTTGGGTCACTTGTCGTATCTCCAAAAGTTTTTGTTTTGCAAGGGAAGCTCTTTTGGGGAGTTTTTTTTAAAAACCCCAAAAAAAGGTTTAAACCCTTTAAAACCATGGTCCCACTTGTGTAGGGGAATTTGGTCCAGTGAAAAATATTACCTTTTGCCCGGGTTAGGTTAGTGAGTTAAAAGGAATTTGTTGTATAAACCCCTGCTTTAGCGTTTACAAACCTTTTGAAGGACAATCTTTTTCATACATGTCTTTTACAACCTTAAAACCTCTTGGAAAACGGGTTAATTTGGTCAAAAAGGGGAAAGGTTTAGGTTAAGGTTAATTTTTAGTTTTTTTTAAACAAAACTAAACCAAACCCTTAAACCCTTTAAACCCTTTAAACCCCATAACCTACCTAGCCGGGCTGCTGTCATTTGAGGGGGGGTTTGGGCCCTGTGGTCACTGACTGCTGATGGGGGAAGGGCGGATTTTTTTCACCTTTTTATTTTTTTTTCATCATTTTTTTTCGGGGATTTTAAATCGAAAAGAAAACAGCTTGCCAAGGGGTTTGAAGGTTAGTAAAAGACGTGTATGACAAAAAATTTGTTTTCAAAAGGTAGAAAAGCTAGATAGGGCAGGGGCAATAAAACGAATTTTAAACCCAAACAAACATCAATTCTTTCAAAACGCTTAAAAATTGTATCAAAAAAAATATATTTTCACTGGAAAAGGAGAGGGGTGAAAAAGCAAACTTTCCCTTTTTAGTGAACAAAACAGGTGGTCTGTGATTTTATTTATATAAAAAAATTTTTAAACCCCGTGTGATTTTTTTGCAGTTTATTTTTTTGTTTTTGGTTGCCATTGAAAGCCCTTTTCTGTTTAAAATAAAACCCCTTTTTATTAGACAGAACATGGGTTTTCACTGCAAACCTTAATAACACGATTTTGTGTAAAATGTAGTTTCTTCTGCGGCATATATGTGGTTTTACCATTCACTTTTGGACACAAACCAAATAAAACCCACGATTTGGTAAATATTCCACAGGATTGGCGGCCCCCAAACCTACCAGCAGGGGGGCCCCCTTTTTTTCCCCCAATTTGGGAAAGGTCGCCTTGCCGGGGGGAAGGGACGCTTGATTTTGCTCTGTAGCTAACCATGGGATTTTCAAAAATACCATAATTGTGTTTCCCCCACACAAAGTTAACATTTTGGTAAGGAAAACTAACCTGACCAAAGGGTAACAAAATTTACGTGCCCCCAAGAGAAAAGTAGGCGACCCTTTTGTGTGGGGATTAAGGCCGGTTTCCCACTAGCCCGCCTCTACGGCCCCCGGGGGGTTCCCGTACCCGCCCAACAATGACGTCACCACTCACCGCTTTAGTGGGATTTTGGGGGTAACGGGGCCACAGTTTGCACCTCCACTCGAGCGGGGGCACCGCCGAGTGGGGGAGATGAAATTGATTTTTTTTTTTGTACGGGAGCCCCTACAGCGGTACGGGGGTGCGGGCGACTTTTTTGGGGCGTCTTTTTGGGTTCCCTTGTTGTCCGGGGGCCTACAAGCGGGCTCCCGGGGAAACCCGGGCTTTTACATACCATCCCGGGGGGCCCAGTTCTGAATAATTATTAATTGCCATTTTTTTTTAGTTCTAGGTTTTAAGGGTTTGGTAAATAAGACAATTGACCGATATCTACTAGAATTTACTGTTCAAATTTATATAATATAATATAGAAAAAAAAAATTTTATAAAATATTATATTAAAATAAATAATATATTATTCTTATCTTTTATCTATATTATATATTATATTTTTTTTTTTAAACCCTCCCCAGGTTGAAAGGTTATGTTTGGAATCCTTGGGCGAGTTTAACCTTATTTTTAAAAAAAGGGGAGGGGTATTTGGGCCCCCCCTGGGTTTTTGTGCAAGGTCATTAAAATTAAACCCAACTTTTTACAAAGGGGTTTTTTACTAAAAAAAACGAATCTGCATCGGTAATAAATATAAGTAGACCCCCAACAATTGGACAAAGTAGAATAAAAGTGATACGAAATAAAAGTAGTTCCCACCGGGGTAATTTGGTCCTTCCAACGGGCCGGTTCTATTTGGATTTCCATCTTTGGGTTTGGGGGTTTGTTTTAATATAAAAAAGAGTGTTTTAAAAGTTTTGAATATCCCCTGTAGTAAAAAAACCATTTTAACATTTCTAGTATTAATTGAATATAAAAATCAATATGTAACTGAACCCCGGAAAACCCAAAAGAAAAAAGGGGGTAAAATGGGCAGGGAAAAAAAGTTGCGGCGAAAAGGTTTTTTTTAAAAAACAGCTGATTTGGCCCAAAAATTTTATGGGAAATTTAAATACGAGTTTGGGGTAATTTTGTAAATAAGCGTATATAGAGGTTTTTTTTTCCCCCCCACTTTTAACATGCACATATCAAAAACTCTTCTTGTCTCATTTTCGTATGATCCCAAAGCTCAGTTTTGGGGCCGATTTTCCCCAGTGACAAAAACCTCCGGGGTAAAATTTGGGCCCAGTGGGAATGTACCCCCCACGGCTTTTCACGGTGAGGATTAAACCCGCCCTTTTTTGGGACTTTTTTCTTGGGTTTAAAGGGTTTTTGAAAAGCTAATATGGAATTTGTTTAAGGGGGTTGGGGGATAAATTAAGGGTAAAAAATTTTTCAAGGGCCGAATTCTCTACACAATTTTGGAAAAAATGATTTTGTTTACCTTTTAAGGATACGGGAAATGTGCGTTTCAACCCATTTTCTTCCTATAAACCCCAAAACTCTCCCCGACATAACTTGGGGCTATGCCCTTCATACCTCCCCGCTATTTAAATAAAACCCAACATGGGCCTTTATTACGTTAAAACCCAAAAGGGATTATTTTACATTAGGAACCCAATTCCCTACACAATTGGGGGGGTGGTTTTTGTTTTCCTTATTGAATTCTAGAAACATTTTTTCTATGATTTCCGTCGCAAAAAAATTTTCTTTCGAAGATAATTACATGTTCATAAAGGGGGGCGAGAGCCAAGTTTTTTTCGTGCGCCCCCGACTCTTTTTCCTCTTTTGGGGCCTGCATCGCCTTGTTCTTCCCCCGCCGCGGACACTTTTTTAATGCAGATTTGACTTTTGTTTTGGGGGTTAAAGCGTGGGTTAGCTTAGATTAGGTTTGGTTTTGTGAGTTTAAAAAGGGGGGGGTAGGGTTTGTTTTTAAATTTTTATATCTCCTTTAAAACTCGGGTCTCCTTTCCCTTTTAAAAAAATCTTATATTTTCCCGAAAAAAGGCCCGGTTTACCCGGAAAAACCCTAGAGAGAATGTTTCCCTAGAATCCTTAAAGGGAAACAGAAACCATCTTTCCCAAATTGTGTTTGGGGAAATTTTGGCCCCAGTTTTAAAATATTAAATTTAAAAAAAATAACAATGCTTAGAAAAATTTTAAAAAAACTAACCCTAGGGCCCAGAAAAAAAAAGAAAGACTTGGAACTCAAAACTGGAAACCCCAAAAGTGTGCCATCCCCTTTTTATTTTTTTTCCGCCCTCCCCGAGAAGTGAAAAAACAGCTCACGGGGAAAGTTTTTTAGTGTCCCTTGGGGCATGGTATTACATGTTGTTTAAGTTTTTTTGGGGGGTTTTCAAATTTTGAAGGAAAAAAAAATTTTTTTTTTTAAAATATATTGACCCAAATTTTCCCCAGAGTTGGGCCGATTTTTCCCCATTTAGTGTAAAAAATGCGGTCCGCATTTACAGTGTATTGTAACAAGCTTTTAAAGGGAAAAATTTGTTTTAAACTTTTAAAGCATTTAGGTAGGACCCTCCTATGATTGTATTAACTTTTTTTTTGTTTTTTTTTCAATAGATAAAGGAAACTAAAACCAAAATTTGTCCAAAAACCCGGGCCAAAATTACCCCCGGGCGGCCCCATGTGAAAGGGCCAAAATCTAAATTTTCCGTTAAATTAATGCTGCTGTCACACAGAGCCAGGTGAGCTGGGCCTCTGCTTCCGTCGGGTTTTAGCGGGAAGACATCGTGTTTTTCCCCTCTAATAGAAAAAAAACCCAAAATCCCAACCCCGGGGAAGAATCACAAAAAAAGTCGGGAGCCCAAAGTTTTTTAATTTTTTCCCCCGGTTTTATACCGGGTCCCCACCCGGGCCCGGTTTTGGGTTTTTACCATCCCCCGAACAGGCGCCCCCAAAAAGGGGTGCCCCCCCTTTTAGGTCATAGTACCAACTCTCACCGTTCACTTTCCCCCTTTTACTCGCCCTGCAGGAAATTTTTTAGCATACCAAAACTCCTGCCCGGGGGGCGGATGGCCCGGGAAAGTCCCTTTAACGTGTTAATGGACGGGAAAAAGGCCCCCCCGTGGGGTCCTCCAACCCTATGCTGCCGTTCCCCCACCAAAAATTTTTTACACGGTGGCGAATGGGGGAGCCACACGGCCCCTGTGGACAGCAGCAAAAAGTTTAGGGTTTCATTGGGTATTGTGGAGTTTTGTCCATGTTTTCCAAAAATATAATCATTTTTGGGATACTTTATGTTTATTTGTAAAATTCATTTGCCCTTTCCTAATGTTTTTTTTGATGGGGATTTCAGTTTGGGGTTTTTTTTCCCGTGGTTTTTTGGCCCCCCCCCAAACTGCTCTGACAAATGTAGGCTTAACTTTTTTTTATTATGTATAAATTTAAAAACACAGTTTTTTATGTTCTTATGGGGAAACTAAGGGGTTGACAGGGCCAAATTTAAACTGTACAAAAATTTTGGGGAAATTTAATGCTCTTTACAACATTAAAAACATGAACATCAGGGTGAGGAAACCAGAAAGTTGAAACTGAGGGGAAAAAAAAAAAGCAGGGTTTGGGCTAATTTAATTATGTTGATAAAAGGTTTCCTTTAAAAACCCCCACGGCAGTGTTTTTTTAGTTTTTTTTTGCTATTCCCGAGTCCTTTTTTTTCCCTTTCCCGTTTTTTACTGCCCACGGGACTCTCAACCTTTAGCTGAAGCTACATCCCTCCTTTTTGTGTTCTCTCTATTTTCTCCCTTCCATGCTGCCTTTTGGGACAGGGTCCTCTTCCATTATTTATCTGTTTTTTTTTGGGCATTGTTTTTTACCTCTCATCTCCAAACTAAAACTTTTCCCCTTTCCAAAATTAAATATTTCCCCTTTTCATCCCCCTCCCAAACAGCTATTTTTCCCACATTAAAATTTTAGGGGTTTTTTTCTCACAGAAACTATTGAAATAATTTCCCAGTTTTTAAAATTTTTTGTCATTCTCTGCAAAAAGTACAATATTATCCCCCAAGTGGTAGGTTTAAAGGGGGCTTCTAGTTTGTTTATTTTACCCCTTTGCATATCATTTTCCCACCTTTTTGTGCCCTGGCCTTTTGCTTACACAACCTTTTTGTAAGCATGTTTTTAATAGTAATGTTGGGATTACAAAGCAGATTTATAAGGTAGGGGTATGCCAAAATAAGGGAGGAAATTATGGGATGGGCATTAAATGGGATATAATATACTACCCAAATTAGCACTGGCATTCTTGTAAGCAGTAATAAAAAAAATTCATGGCCCTCTAGCCAGTCATTTTTATATGTGGAATTGCCTCATATTCCCCCTGGCCACTGCGTTTTTTTTTATTGGGTATCTTGCTTTTTTTCAGTGAATGTCTTTTATCTTTTTCCCGTTTTCAAAAAAAAATTCTTAGGTTGTATTTTTCCAGTTTTTTAGGCTTTTTAAGCTTTAAAATATCCACCATTTTTTTATTTTTTTTGTTAAACATTGCCCTAGCAATTCCAAAAAAAACTTTTTATCAAGCACCTTTGGGAAAAAAATTTTTGCATTTTTTTGTACTCCTTTTCCCACTTTTAAAGCGTTTAGAAAAAGAGCTTTAAAATTATTTCTTCTCACAAGATGTTGCACTAATCCACTTATAATATCAGTGTTTGCAGTATATTTTGATACCTGTATGATGGCTATGTACACCAAAATTTTCTACTTTTACACAATATTATAGCCAGGCCCCCAAAAATTTCCAATAGAATTTTTTCCCCTAAATAATCACTTAAACAGTCCAGGCTA
The DNA here is from genome assembly GCA_016584305.1 of Chionoecetes opilio. Taxonomy (NCBI): domain Eukaryota; kingdom Metazoa; phylum Arthropoda; class Malacostraca; order Decapoda; family Majidae; genus Chionoecetes; species Chionoecetes opilio. The sequence continues at coordinate 1,879 of JACEEZ010010008.1, read as the reverse complement.
TTGCAATAAAGCCTAGGGGTTGGTTTTGGGCCAAAATGTCGGGGTTTTTCCATTTTTGATGATTAGGGGCCTTTTTTAAACTTTTTCATGAAAAAAAAATTTTAAATCATATATATGAAAAAATTTCCCCTGGTTCAATTTTTTTAGATTTGGTGTTAAGATTTTTAAAAAATAAATAAAGAATTTTTTTTCAGTTTGCAAAGATAATATCGGGAAAATATTTTTCCTCCCCCTTTTTTCCCCCTTTGCGTTTTAAGGCCAAAACGCGAACTAAGTAGAGTCATTCATTCCTACCCTGTAAACATTTTACACATTAAACTAACATTGTATTTTTTTCTAATCTCAAGTTTTTTTCAGCTTTTCCCAAAAATTTTTCTATAATCAAAGTTTTTATAAACCTTATTAACTTAATCCCCGTTTTTTTTACTTTCTTTCATTTTTTTCGCTTTTAAAAACCAAATAAAATAACCAAAGGTTTAAAATTTAAAGCTGGTTTTTAAGACCTTGCTTTTTAATTTTGAGAAGTACTTATTGGGCAGGAAATTCCACATTTTTTTTGGGATCGGGGAACGTTTTTTGTACAAAGTCCCTCTTGCAGCAACAACCTAACCCCTTTAAAAATGCAAAAAACTGTTTTATTACGGATCTTATAAAAAAGGGGGAATTCATTTATTATAATTTTTAATAGAAGTTACTCTAAATTCCATTTAAAAAATATGATATCGGGAATTTTTCCTTTTTAAAAATCCAAAAAAGGGACAGATAACTATAATTGCATTTCCCGGGGGTGCCCGAGGTTAAAAAAAAGTTTTTTTACCTTTTGGAGGGGGTGCATAAATTTCACCCTATTTTTAAAAAAAAGGGTTTAAAAATTGCCCTCTTTCCGAAGGTGCAATAAATGTAGTTTTGAACGTGGGTGCAGGGTTTTTGCACCTTTAAAGGTGCAAAAAAGGGAAAATTTTTGCATCTTTAAATGTGCAAAAAAATTTTACCCTTTTAAAAATGCATTTGTTGGCCCCCCTATGGGTGCAGAAGTGGGATCCCTCCAAAAGGGGCAAAAGGGTTTCACCTATAAAGGTGCAAAAGTTTTCACCCCTAAAGGTTTCATTTTTTCACCCATATGGGTGCAAAATCGCACCCCCAAACCAATTCCAAAAAGGGGCAAAATGTTTTCAACCCCAGTTTTAAGGGGCAACCTTCACCCTTAAAGGGGGCAAAATATGTGATATAGTTTTTTCACCTTTAAAGTTTCAAAGTTTTCACCCTTAAAGGTGCATTTGCTGCACCATATGGGTGCAAAAGTGCACCCCCCAAAAAAATGCAAAAGTTGGGCCCCATAAAGGTGCAAAACCTGCCCCTAAAGGTTTCATTTTTTTGGGCCCCCCCAAAGGTGCATTTTTTTCCCCCCTTTGTAAATTTACTAATGGGATACTCCCAAAAAGGGGAAATTGACGAACGGTTAGTCTTTTTTTTGGGCTAAGGGCCCTACTCGGATTTACTAGGTAGTTACTCAAAAAAAAGGGCTAACCAAATTTTTACCCCAGCGTGACTAAATTGGGTTTCTCGTTTTTGACCCCCGGCTTTAATGCAAAGTTAGTCACCATGACAACTTTGTTTTTTTGTGTAACCATACTTGTTTATCTTGATAAACTGAAGGATTGAAATGTACCCCTGAGTATGCCGTGGCAGTCTCAAATCGGGTTTTAGTGGGTTTGGTGCCTTCGAGGGCCCTGTAGAACTGAGGGTTTTCCTTCAAACTTTAAACTCTTTCAGGCTGCCAAGGGGTGTTTTTGGGGAGGCCCGAGGGCAAGCCTTGGGGGTTTTTTCTCGACGGGACGCTGGAAAAAAATCGAAAAGAGTCGCGTGCGAGGCTGGCTGG
>JACEEZ010010007.1:0-11995 GCA_016584305.1 Chionoecetes opilio | reverse complement strand
ATTGGGATTTAGTATCACTGGAGACAGTGTGCCAAGTTTGATGCTTGTATCATCATTTGCACGATTTTTCGCTATCTCCTACACTACTGTCTACTGAGTCCATTCCAATCATTCACCACCCTATTTGTGAACCAGTTTTTCCCTATTTCCTTTTCGAAATCTACGCCCTTCCAGCTTGAATCCTTACTTCTTGCCTAACCCGGGTTTAAATTTTAAAAGCCGTAAGAAACTTTTCCTACCTCTCCTTTATTAATCCCTGTATCCACTTAAAAACTTCTATCAGATCGCCCCTTACTCTGCGTCTCTCGAGTGAGTGTAACTTTAATAACTTCAATCTCTTCTCATAACTAAAGTTACGCATCCCTTGTATAATTTTGGTCATCCTTCTCTGCATGATTCTAACAAGGCATATCTATCGGGTAATATGGAGACCAAAACTGAACCGCATAGTCTAGGTGAGGTCTGACTAGAGCCATATAAAGCTTTAGAATAATTTTCCGCACTTCTACTTTAACACTTCTGGTAATGAATCCTAACACTCTATTAGCTCTAATTCTAGCTTCAATACATTGTTTCCTAGGTCGGAGGTCTGGGCTCACCCTCACTCCAAGATCTTTTTCAATTTCTGATCTTTTCAGCGATACATTGCTTTATGGTGTATCTATTACCAGGTTCTTTCTCCCAAACATTCATAACGCTGCATTTATTAATATTAAATTCCATCTGCCATCTGACTGCCCACTCATAAAGTTTATCTAAGTCTCCCTGCAATATGTTTACATCAGACTGTGCTCCAAAAATCCTACCTACCTTAGCATCATCAGAAACTTGCTGATATCACTGTTAATAAACTCAGGTTAATAAATTTCAGTTGAAACCGTGTATCCAGAGCACATGAAGGTATAGAGTGCAAGACGCATTAACACTCCCCCAACCCCTCCAGCCTCTAAAGGCTGAGCTCTATTATACACATGCCTTCGCCTTCTCCATTACCCCTCCCTCCCACCCTCCCTCCCTCCCGCCCTCCCACACGCATGGAAAGTGGAAGGGTTTCTGCATCACAAAAGCAACATCTCCACAGGCTTTAAAAGGTAATGATAAATAGTAACATGAAGGAACCGCACGTAGATACCAATGGAAACAACTCTTACGGCGCCTTAATTAGCCTCTTAAAAGTGTGTATGTGTGTGTGTGTGTGTGTGTGTGTGTGTGTGTGTGTGTGTGTGTGTGTGTGTGTGTGTGTGTGTGTGTGTGTGTGTGTGTGTATGTGTGTGTGCGTGATATGTGTGTGTGTGTGTGTGTGCTGTGCGTTTGTGTGTGTGTGTGTGTTACTGGTATTATGGTGTGTTGTGTGTGTGTGTGTGTGGGGTTTTTGTGTTGTGTTGTGTGTGTGTGTGTGTGTGTGTGTGTGTGTGTGTGTGTGTGTGTGTGTGGGTGTGTGTGTGTGTGGGGTTGTGTGTGTGGTGTGTGTGTGTGTGTGTGTGTGAATTGAATTTTGAATTGAATTTAATTTTTTGGGTACGCTCAGAATTATAAAAAAGTAGGAGGACAGCCCCCAGAGGATTCAACAATTTAAATCATACAAATATAATGTTGCATAACTAAGCAAAAAAAAAAAATAGGTATCAAGAAAAAGTAATTGGAAACAAACTTATGACTAACTCTACATAATACTCATCTAAACATACTTAGCACTGACCTCAAAAAATAAAGAGAAATTTTTAATTACATTTACACTGGTGTTTTGCATCAACGAAATATATTTGAAATGTGTTGGGCCATATGTATAATAGTTTTGTATATACATGTCACGTAACCTCACAATTTCACTTTTATTACATTCAAAAGGACATGAAAACTCATCTCCTACAACACCATGTCACACTTGTTACAGATCCGATCTTCTGTATTTACCCCTTTGATTGATATCTACCAGCTTTTACAGGCAATCTTTTATTACTAGTTTTTAATCTAGTCACCATGATTCAACTGCTCATATGTAAATTTACAATGTACCATTCCATGCCATAATCTAGCTTAAAAAGCTTTAGTTGCTGCATAAAGATTTTGTTACTAATTGTCATGCCAAGTTGCAATCCACTGGTCTTTCAATCTCAATTCCACAAACCTTTTTAACCCCTTTTTGTGTTAGGGACATCTTGCAACAACCACATACCTGACATACCACATTCATTACAAATATTTTTGATGCATTGCTAACCATCAATCAATCATTGCGGGCATACGCCGGGGGGCGCGTCGCCTCGCCCACCCTACGACGCCACTCCCGGGGGTTTACCTCGCGCGAGTTCCCATGCAGGCTCCTTTCCCCTACCAAGCAGCTCTCGACAAGAAACATCAACTTGCCCCAGCCACGAGCCTTGTGGGCGCCCCCTTGGCCCTCCACGCCGGATTGTCTCTTACAGATACAAACCGATGGGGAAAGGGTCGTTTCAGGGTAGCGTGCCACATGCCCATATAGCCGAAGTTGGCGCTGACGGACTATGCAGGTAATAGGCCCTAGATTCAGTCTCACGGTGCAATCGTGATTTGACACGTAATCATCCCAGGCCATGATTCTGCGAAGACATTTATTCCCAAAAGGCATTGATCGTCTCTTCAAGTCACTATTTAGTGTCCATGTCTCACAAACCATAGAGTAAGACAGGGATCACAAGCGACTTGAAGATCCGGATTTTTGTCCTCCTGCACGGTACCGACAACGCCAAATACTCCCGCTGAGCGAGCCCATAACACCGGGGGCTATGCCAATCCGCCGTAAGGCTTCTTGACGTGACCCGCCGTCATTATGGACTGCGCTATCAAGGTATTTTAAAACTTTCCAAGATCTCAATGTCCTCGCCACACGCATAAACAGACTGTACTCCCTTCATCTAGTAAGTCTCCAAACACCTGGACCTTGGTCTTGAGCCAGGAGACCTCAAGTCCAAAGGCTTTGCCTCCTCGTGCAGCCCCTCGAGAGCCATCACCAGGACCTCCAGCGACTCAGCAAAGTTTAACTGCTCACGGAAAAAAACAAGATCAGTGATCTTGGTGTTGCGACGGATGCTCCAGATCACTTTGATCTAAACCTTGTCCAATACCCAGTCCATACAAGCGTTGAAAGTGATGGGGCAATGACCACCCTTGCCTCACTCCTGTATTCACAGGAAAGAAGCTGGATCACCTGCCCCACACTTCACAGCACTCTCAGTCCCAGAATACAGACCAGTTATCAAACCAATAGTCCTTGCAGGAATCCCTCGAAGTCGCAGAAGATCCAGAGTGACTCACGATGCACTGAGTTCAAACGCCTTCTTGAGATCAACATAGGCTGCAAGCATCCCCTGTCGAAACTCACGTCGGCGCTCCACCAGGACACGAAGCGCTAGGATACGGTCCGTTTTTGGACTTACCAGGCGTGAACCAGACTGCTGGGGTCTCTGATGCTTCCCCAGATGACTGCGAATTCGTGTCAGCAATAGATGGGCAAGCACCTTGCCTGGTACGCTGAGCAGTGTAACACCGCGGTAATTGTTTGCAGTCCTGACGGTCCCCTTTCCCTTTCCAGATAGGGACGACCAGCCCCCTTTTCCAGTTAGGAGGAATGGTACCTGATTGCCACACGGCAGTCAGGACAGCATGCAACCCGCGGACCCATGGCCTCACCCCCAGCTTTGAGGAGCTCCGCACTGATATTAAAAAACACAGCTCCCTTTCCACCCTTCAACTTTGCTACAAGCCTCTCTGACTTCGTCAAGGGAGGGTGCGGTTCGTCAAGGGGAGGATCGGCATCCACTGTCTGAACCCAGTGGTGTGAAGTGCTCAGTGGGGGGTCCACCGTGAACAACTCCCCAAAGTACTCAGCCCAACGAGCCTTTCTGTCCATCCATGTCCGACACGAGGTGCCCATCTGCTGTTCGAATAGCACTCGCCCGAGAAGGAGACTTGGAACGGAGCTTCTTCAGGGTCGATAGGCGGGTCGGAGGTCATTAGCGTTCAAATGACCCTCGACATCCTCAGCGAGACTCCTGACATCCCTCTCCTTGTTTTCTCCTCAGGAGGGTTCTAGTCCGGCGTGACAGAGCCCTGTGCTGGTCCGGTTCCCAGCCAGCCTGGCAGCGCGACTCTCCTCGATTTTCTCCAGCGTCTCCGTCGAGAAAAAAACCACGCCTTGACCTCGGGCGCTCCCCAATACAACTCCTTGGCAGCCTGTAGAGTTTCACGTTTGAAGGTATCCCACAGTTCTACAGGACCCGAGAGCACCGAGCACATAAAACCCGATTTGAGACTGCCACCGCATAACTATGAGCACATGTCAAGTCCTTCATTTTTCTCAAGATGAAACACAGTATGGTTACCTCATGAGATTCTTCTGGACTTGACATGAAGCTTAAAGTGTAGCAACAACAAGTCTGTGATCTTTTCCCAAAGAACTCAGCACTCCGGTAAGCCCTTCAATTCTGGAGGACCCTCCAACGAGTACTAACGAGGAGTGGTCGATCTCCTAGCTACCCCCCCGGCTTACTATACCATGTCCAGCGGTGCAGCTCTGGTCTCTGATACCAAAAAACCTGAAATTTCTCAACCTTCTGGACCTTGCAAAGTTCAGAAGCAGAGAACTGTGGTGGTTTCTGGTACCGGAGCCAGGGGGAAACCAAACACAACTCGTAGCCATCTCTCACCATGGACAGGTATAATTCCCTAACCTATCCAACTGCAATAAGCATTGATATATTATATAGCTATATTTGTACTTTTCCTGAAATTAGCTTAGACCGATATCCCATCATTCTGCTTTTTATATGTAGTCAAGTGGAAATACTCCAAGTTCGCCATATACCATGTCATTACTAGTATTCTTATGAACTCCTAGTAGCTGCTGTAAGAATTTCATTTACAATGTCTCTAACTCTCTAATGATATTTTATCCCCAGATCTCAGATGCATAAGTCGTATAGGTAGCACCATGGTATTAAAAAAGTTCAATCTGCATGTCAACTGGCAAGTCAAACTTCTACATTTACCTATCAATGAGTACATGGCTCTTGTTGCCTGTTCTTTAAGCTCCAGCTCACCTTACGAAACCTTCCATTTGTAATTAAATAAACACACCAAGATACTTATAGTCCCCTACAACCTCAATGTTTTCACCACCGAAATTTAAATGCATAGTTATGTAGTTAGCTTTTCCCATACTAAACAGGACTATTTTGTTTTGTCCCCAGTTAAGCTTCAATTACCATTCATTACAATACAAATTCAGAGCAATTAGTGCCTGCTTCATTTCCCTTTCCCCACTGTCACAGAAATGATTGTATCATCTGCATACATTAGAACAAGTTTTAGATATGAATTTAAGAAATCATCACCAAAATTTACACAATTACAATTATATTCAAGTAATTTACTTTCAAGATCATTAACATAAAAAATAAAAAAAGCAAAGGGGAAAAAATTTTCTCCTTGCCTCACCCCTACATTACATACAAAGGTATCGATTTTTTTGTGTTAAGCATGACACAAGACCTGATGTTATTGTACATATTTCTGATTAATTAAATACTTTTCCCTTCACCTTTTCCCTCACTAGCTTATACCACCCAAAACCCGCACGCCACACCATATCAAAAGCTTTCTTATAGTCCAAAACAGACAAAAAAGCTTCCTTTTCTTCCAGCTAAACAGATCAATTACACACTTCAGAAAAAAATATGTGATCCAAGTGGAGTATCCATGCCTAAAGCCTGCTGTGTTTCATTGATAATTAACAAGCTATTTGCGTATTCATTAAGTCTCATTAAGTATAGAGGTGAACTGCTTCCCCCTGCAGCCTAAGCAAAGTGATCCCCCGGTAATTTGTAACATCCTGAAGTCACCTTTATTCTTGTAAAATGGCACTATCATACCAACCAACCCCTCAGATGGCATAACACCAGTATCAAGTATTTCATTAAATAGCTTAACAAATAGGGGGCCCAAAATATGCTGAGTACTTTTAATGTATTCATTTTCTTTTCATGTCAGATGCTGGGGATTTATTATTTTTAATTTCTTAATACTTCTAACCACCTCTTCCTTAGTTATAGGATCATTAAGTAATGGTGAGGGTTTAGTATTCATTATTATCATAATCATTTTTAAAATTTACTTCGTCATTATCAGTATTATCATCATCCACTATGTCTGAAAGGCCCATAAAACTCATTTAATGTAATGGGGATCTGGCGGCTCTTTTTCTGACACTTTTAAATTTTCCCGTATACTTTTGATTATCAATCTGTATTTTCTAAGTTCCTTAACTAAGTTTGCCCTCTCTTTATTTTTAACTCTTTTTTGTTTGTTTTATAGATTTTGCTTTCCTCGATCATGTTGTTAAAGTTTACACTGGTATTGTGCAAATGATATCTATGCCTAAACTTTGGGGGTATTCCTTTCTAGATTTCCAACATTGTCTGTCATAACCCTCTAAGGTGGTATTGTTGGTCTTTTTAATGTATTTTCTTTTCTTATTTGGGGAAAAGTTGCAAGTGCAGGTTCAATCAATATTTGCTTTATTGATTATTAATATCATCTATGGTTAAGTCATTCAACTTTGCCATCAAATCATTTACCTTGCCTTCAACAATATCCTCACATACACACTCTTTTCTCAGCTTTCCATTTTCCTGGCCTTGCCCTTGCTTGTCCTACCTCTTGGGCATTTATGTTTACAATGGGTACAGTATTTGGGCCCTTAAGTATCCCTTGTATGCAATCCACAGTGTACATCAGACCAAAAGTGGATCATAATCAAGTACTCTAAAAACTTCTACCACACTGCATGATCACTGGTGAACCTAAAAATAGTCTATGGTTGTATTATGTGTAGTTGTAGGTTACCAATATCACAATCCTCCCCCAAACCTTCCATTAAAATTAAAACACTGATGATTTTTACAAAACTGCTACCAATTTCCGCCATATGTATTCCTGTCTGGAGTTAAATCTTGGTTTGCCCTATTCTCAGATATACCAAAATCACTTAAGCTAGTAGAATACCTCAGCAGACACCCGTCTGTGTGTGTGGTGTGGTGTGTGTGTGTGTGTGTGTGTGTGTGTGTTGCTGTTTTGTGTGTGTTTTGTGTGTGTTGCTGTGTGTGTGTGTGTGTGTGTGGTGTGTGTGGTGTGTGTGTGGGGTGTGTGTGTGTGTTTTTGAAAGTAATTGTGGGATACATACCGTCCCTTTGGAGCGATATGGCTTGGAAAAATGTAACGTGCGTTGTAAATAAAAGGGATCGTTGCTGTGTATGTGTGCTGCGTGTGCGTGTGCGTGTGCGTGTGCGTGTGCGTGTGCGTGTGCGTGTGCGTGTGGTGTGCGTGTGCGTGTGCGCGCGCGTGTGTGTGTGTGTGTGTGTGGTGTGTGTGTGTGTGTTTTGGTGTGTGTGTGTGTGTGTGTGTAATTAATCGACGGCCTTCCATCATGCGCTGGACACGCGATCACCTGATGTACCCTCCCCGGGAAAGAGCATATAGAATCAGATCTTTGGGTAAACGTGGGACCTAACACACCACACAAACACAATTCTTTCCCTTTAAGGGACCCCCCCAAGCTGTGTCAAGGAAAGTCATTGCCCGCAACTGTCGGTGAAAAATCCTTGAGCAGGGATTGAACGCGGGACAACAGAGTTGTTCGCCGCTTTCTTAGACGACAATATAACATTATATTTTATAAAATTTTATATATATATATATATATGAGAGAGAGAGAGAGGAGAGAAGAGAGGAGAGTGAGAGAGAGAGGAGAGAGAGAGAGAGAGAGAGAGAGAGAGAGAGAGAGAGAGAGAGAAGAGAGAGAGAGAGAGAGAGAGGAGGAAAGAGAGAGAAGGAGAGAGAGAGAGAGAGAGAGAGAGAGAGAGAGGGAGAGAGAGAGAGAGAGAGAGATAGAGAATGAGAGAGAGAGAGTAGAGAGAGAGAAGAGAGAGAGAGATAGAGAGATAGAGAGATAGAGAGATAGAGAGATAGAGAGATAAAATAGATAGATAGATTTTGTGTGCGTTTGTGTCTGTGGGTGTGTGGGTTGTGTGTGTTCTGTGTGTGTGTTGTGTGTGTGATGTTTCGTTCTTTGTTATTACCTTTTTGACATCAGTTAGGAGGGAGGGATATTCAGGAGGTGGAGGAGGTGGAGGATGGGGGGTTGAGTTGGAGGAAGGGGTTGAGGTAGGGGTTGAGGTGGAGGTTGAGGTGGGGGTTAGGTGGGGGTTGAGGTTGGGGGAGGAGTGGTGTTTGAGTCGATGTGTTGTGAATTCTGTGTTTTTACTCATTTTTACTTTCTTTTGTCAGTTTGGTGTTTTTGCCCCTTTGTCGTATATCTTTATATCTGTCCTTGTCTTTATCTTTCTATATATCTGCTTATTTGGTAGTTGTCTGTCCGTTTTTTTGGTCTGTCTGTCTTTTTTGTTGGGTCTGTCTGTCTGTTTTTTTGGTCTGTCTGTCTGTCTGTTTTTTTGGGTATGTCTGTCTGATTGTTTGTTTGGTCTGTCTGTCTGTTTTTTGGTCTGTCTGTCTGTTTGTTGGTTGTCTGTTTGTTTGGTCTGTCTGTCTGTCTGTTTGTTTGGTATGTCTGTCTGATTGTTTGTTTGGTATGTCTGTCTGTTTGTTGGTCTGTCTGTCTGTTTGTTTGGTCTGTCTGTCTGTTTGTTTGGTCGTCTGTCTGTAATTGTTGGCATGTCTGTCTGTTTTTTGGTATGTCTGTCTGTTTGCTTGTTTGGTCTGTTGTCTGTTTGTTTGGTCTGTCTGTCTATTTGTTGGGTCTGTCTGTTTGTTGTTTGGTCTGTCTTGTCTGTTTGTTGGTCTGTCTGTCTTTTTGTTTGGTATGTCTGTCTGTCTGTTTGTTTGGTCTACTGTCTGTTTGTTTGGTTTGTGTCTGTCTATTTGTTGGGTTGTCTGTTTGTTTGTTTGGTCTGTCTGTCTGTTTGTTTGGTCTGTCTGTTGTTTGTTTGCCCTGTCTGTCTTTTTGTTTGGTCTGTCTGTTTGTTGGTCTGTCTGTTTGTTTGGTCTGTCTGTCGGTTTTTTGCCCTGCCCTGTCTGTTTGTTTGTCTGTCTGTTTGTTTGACCTGTCTGTCTGTTTGTTTGGTCGGGTCTGTTTGTTTGATCTTCTTTTCGTTTCTTTGGTCTGTCTGTCTGTTGTTTGTTTGGTCTGTCTGTTTGTTTGACCTGTCTGTCTGTTTTTTTGGTCTGTCTGTTTGTTTGATCTGTCTGTCTGTTTGTTTGACCTGTCTGTCTGTTTGTTTGGCCTGTCTGTTTGTTTGGTCTGTCTGTTTGTTTGGTCTGTCTGTCTGTTTGTTTGGTCTGTCTGTATGTTTGTTTGACCTGTCTGTCTGTTTGTTTGGTCTGTCTGTTTGTTTGACCTGTCTGTCTGTTTGTTTGGTCTGTCTGTTTGTTTGATCTTCTGTCTGTTTGTTTGGTAGCAGAAGAAGAAGAAAAAGAAACAGAAGAAGAAGAAAAAAGAAGAAGAAAAAGAAAAAGAAAAAACTAAGTAGGAGAGGAAGAGGAAGAACGACGAAAACGAAAAATGTCTCTTTCTCCGAAATCTTCGCAACAAAAACATAAAAGAAAAAACAAGAAAACCGAGTCGATCTCTCAAGTGGCAAGTAAGAGAGACGGAGCGAGACAAACAGAGACAGACAGATAGATGAACCAATAAAGAGTGAGAAAAGAGAGAAAACAGACAAGATCGCTAAGGACGCTAATACCATCTTTCCTGCACTTATTCTCCTCCTCTTCTTTCTTCTTTAACATCATCTAATCAACGCAGGTCACTTCTCGACAACACAAATTGGAACAAAGTTTAATAAGCCGTGACATTCACATACTGTACATGAGTCCTGGAAAATAGTGACTTGTATTCAAAAACCAAGTTGTAAAAAATTAGTGATTAATTTCGTAACAAACATTAATTTTGAAATAGGGTTATACTATGACGAAAACGATTCAGTAACAGCCTTTCATCCAAAAATAACGCGCGGTTCATGTAAAGATTGAAGCAAAATCTGAATAATGAAGCGAAGTTTGAAAAAAGTTAGTGCGCAACGAAGAAAATATTGAGGGAAAAAAAAGGTCAGTCAGTCATTAAGACTTAGTATATTGCAAAATCTAGATGTCCAACGAGTTTTTTAGTGTTTATAATAATATGGAAAGGAATAAAGTTCTCATAAAAGAAAAGGGGTTCTATTGCTATGGGAAATGATGCGCACATGAATGACAAAAGCGAGACTCGAAATATTCTTTAGAGTCTTTTCCCTTCTTTTTTCATACAAGAACACCCCCGCCTCCAACCCCCGGCTCCCCCGTCACACCACTCAAGTTCTACTTACTTCCCTTTTTTACAGCATGTAATTTTGCCACGATATAAAAACCGTAAAAAAAAACACTTTAAAATTTTTGCTTAGAATACTAAACGAGGAAATAATGAGATTAAATATTTATATTCAAAAATTTCCCTTTACTGACAATAAAATACCTCGGGAAAGGGGAAAAAAGAAAACGAAACCCATACATAAACAGGCGACACTTGCAGTCAGGCAATATCAACCAATCATAAAAACAATGTGGCAAATTGACAGATAAAAAAAATTTTAAAGGGGTTTAAATTATTCAGGAAAAAACGATTTTTCCAAACACGAATTAAAAAAAAGCTCAGGCTAAACATACTATTATTTCAATGAGCAAATAAAAGTCTTTTTAAAGTAGGCCCTGAATGTTTATATTTTAAAAAAACTGTTTTTTGGTTCTATCTTTTTCTGTTTAGTCGACGATACATTACGAATATAAAAGGGTTGCATTAAATGAAAGTAAAGTTACCACATTTTCAATAGGTGTCGGGAAATATTTCAAAGCGACTTGACCATTTAGTCACGGGTCACATAAATACAAAAAGTTTAAGTACTAAATTTTTAGTATTCCATAAAAGTGATTACTATCAAAAAAGCTATTCACCGAATGGTGTTAAATTTCTTTTAAATTCCCCCCCCCAAAAAAAACTTGACCCGACATAAAACCAGATCAACGGGTACACAGATGTTTAAAGTAACGTCAGACCATTCTCATTCCCGATTTAAGAATCAAATATAGCCAAATTAAAGAGTATATCAACAAACTCGTCACTTTTGTATCCAGTCAGCCGTTTTTTAAAAATCCGCAACAAAATCTGCAAATTCCCGATTCTCAAAAACCTCAAAATTTGCGACGCTCAGGCTCAGGGGTCCGGACGTGCGAAAGGGGGGGGCTCCCCTTCCCCCGCTTGATCAGGGCACGTAAAAAAAGAGATAAAAAATTGTATTAAGATATTTTTGGGGGTTTTTTGATAGATTTTTTTTTGCTATTGGCCAAATAGACGTTCAGAAAAAAATTTTTCCTCTTTTTTTTACCCTCCTACACGGTTTTTCCCAAAGCTTTTTTTCCTGGAAAAATCGAAAATTCAACCATTAAAGCAAAAAGTCACGAACTTTTTGCCATGAAGCATGAAGTTTATTCTATACAGTTTTTTTGAAACGCCCGTTTTGGAGCATTTTGATGTTTGTTTTCGCCTATTTTTTTACCAAAAAGGGTTAAGCAGGTTTTAAAGCAAGTAAAAGATGCTGACTGAAACTCAAAATGCTAAAACATTTATGGCAATATTACATGGAATTTTCAGACAAATTTTCAAAAAAAAAATTAAAAATAAATATAATTTTTTTCACTCTAGTCCCCAATTTACAAGGTTTTTTCATGACATCTAATGGTCTGTTTTGTTTGTTTCGATCTGTTTAAACCCGCTAACAAAACCCGAGATAATTCACAAGATAACTTCACTAGGGGGGTAAAAAAGGAGCTCCCAGGGCGCAAAGTTGACATTCAGAACCTCCCCCTGCAGTCCAGGACAAGCGCACGCCGACCTGCTACTAATCTCTACGAAACCAAAAAAACCCCCCGACGGCCCCCTATTTTATCCCAGGGGAAAAAACAGGGTCCCATA
>JACEEZ010010005.1:27473-69491 GCA_016584305.1 Chionoecetes opilio | reverse complement strand
TTATTCCCCGCCTTTGTCCTCTTTTCATTAACACTCAGGCTTGCTCCCGCCCCATAAGGTCTGCCAAGACCTGTGCCCTGACTCAGCATGCCGCCATTGTCTTCCCCTCGAAGCCAGACAAAGAATTTCACTTACCTGCCTTTTTTCACCTCAAAATTCCACAAAATCCAAATACTGCCCAGTGCAACGAACCACCTCCTCCTTACCTCACTGTCCTCATTTACCTACCCCGGGGCTGCTCTCTGAATGGGGAAGGGCAGAAGGTGCTTAAACAGAGGGGGGACGCGTAGCTCGAAAACCCGGGCTCGTGCCGGAATTGGGGACTTACTAGGCTGGGTTCCTCCTTCGGCTGTGCACCACTCAGGGGGAGGTTTCGGCAAACACAATGGGTCCTTTCACGGTGTTATATTGAAGTAGCTAAACAGTACTAGTTGCAAGGTAACTCACTAACAAACCTACAACTCCGACACCAATGCACGTCACAACCCCCGACCTCTTCCTCAGCCGTCGTAGGGAGGACGTACCTAACCCCACACCAACCCCAGTATCTCTCAAGGAAACACTACAGTGGCCGCTTCATCAGGCGCCACAACCCACAGTGGCCGCCAAAGCCAGGCGCCGCACTCCTACCAAAACACAACCTTTTACCTCTTGCAAATACGACCTTGCGACTTCCACTGTGGCCGCCTCCTTCCGGCGCCATAACCCACAGGGGCATTCCTCTCCCAGGAAGTCCCTTGTGCCTCCCTACGTGCCAGGAGTCTTCTCCCCACTCCCTGGCCACGTAGATTCCCTCCGTCAGCGACTGTCTCGCCAGCGTCCGCTAGACCCTCCGCGACACACCACAGTGCACCCACAGCACTACCCCATTTCCCCACGGTTAGACGTCACCTCCCGCGGGAGACACCACCACCTCCTTCCGACACAACACCAGCAGAGACTTCACCTCCCGGGGGAGACGCCACCTCGTCAGCCTCGTGTGTCCTTCCTGTTTTCGTTTCTCCTCTCTACCGGGCCCCACAACAAACACACGGCTTCTCCCTCGAACTTGAACCCGAGTTGTCCTCAAACTCGAGCTCGAGTTGTCCAGGAGCACGTTCGTAACAGTATTAAAATAAATAGAAGCCCAGAATCTGAGCCCAGAGTCTGCCCAGACCAAGACCCAGACCGCATACAGTCATTTTTAACAGCAAACAAATCTGCTAATATGACTTTACAGCTATTTCTATGACTTTCCGGTGGTGTGAGTTCATATAAGGAATAATATTAATAGAGTTCCTTAGTCGTGCGGATCGTTATTTACCCTATATATAACATATTCTTGCAATGGTTATAATGGTTGGTAATTGTGAAATATAAGCAGTTTTACGCGTATAATCTGTAAATAAAAATACATGAGACATACATTAACTCTTATTTGTTAAAATTGTTTCTCAGATAGTGAATAGTTCCTGCATAAATGAGTTAAGAGACGAAATATAACCTTCTGTGCCAAATATCTTCCTTTGTGCCTGCAGCCTTTGTCTATGGGAGCGTACTCTCTTTGACGAATATCTTGATTTGTTGTTTTCATACCTTTGTTGGTGACCACTGGGAGTATTCAAATAATAGTATAGATCAAGAGATATACATACACATGTGTAAAACCGATATATATTCATCCCTTGACATATATGGCTACATCAACAAAACTTCACAAAATATGTTGTTACCTCAATATAAGGCACGAAACCAACTTTAAATTAATTATAAAAATATGTATATAAGAATTTTATGAACAACCACTCGTATATTAGCCATCTCCGAGATCCACAAAACAAATTCGGAAATTAAAATTCTGGCGGTATAAGGATTTTGTTTCCTTAGCACAAACAGTCCCATTGGTCACTGGAACGCTTCATATCATCGTTTTATACGAGTAGATGTATGTACACCTACTGTGTGCCTTGAACAAGCTATATATTAGTAGATATTGCCTGACAAAAATACGACTTTTCAGGTTTCACGCCTGACAGTAAAAAAATAACATCGCATATTTAAGCACTTTACTGCTGTTTTTCCATAAAAATCTCTACTCACACAATCACATCACAGCACTACGTACCTTGTAGGCCTGTCTAACATCCTCTCCGACTCGTGCATGCGGAAAACCCTTCACGATAAGATGAAATAGGTCCCAAGGCGGCCATTGTTTTTTATGAACTGAAAATTCTACCGACCTCCCGATGTGGGTTGAGTTAGTTCAGGGTTTGCTGAGTCACTACGCGCGTCGCTCAGGTTTTCGTGCGCAAATGGAACGCCTGAGTTCTTGGGTTCCGTGAGCTGGTTCCTGAAATGTCGCAAATGGAAGAGGCCTAAAAAATAAGTACAATTATAATAATAACAATGATAATAGTCCACAGAGCTAGTAATAATGATAGTAAATGTTTCTTGAATGTATTTTTAAAAGAGCTTAAGCTAGGTGAATGTTTGATATGTACAGGGAGATCATTCCATACCTTGGGACCTTGGTACATTAGGGAGTGTTTGTATAGGGTTAGTCTATGACTAGGTATGGACAGGGAGCGTTGGTTGCGGGTTTGGTAATTGTGGAGTAGTTGGTCATTATTGTAGTTAGACGCTGTTTGTTTGTACATAAAAGATGCAATATTTAATTTTGATAAATCATTTAGATTCAAAATATTTAAGGAATTAAATAATGGAGGGGTGTACGTGCTCGCAGTAGTCACTGTTGGTCATTATTCTGATGACATTTTTATGGAGTACATATAGATCAGTGGTTCTTAACCTTTTTTAGTGCTTGTACCCATTGAGATCTCATAAATTTGTCTCGTACTCCCGGTCAGAAAAAAAGTTAAATTAGAGTAAGGAGTAATGGTTGGTTGGCATATGGTACCTACTGTTTGGTACATACGACCGAATTCATAAGAACCTAATTCCTCTTGGACATGTGACAAATTCACAGTCAAAGAGCTCAGCCAACTGGCCGCCACACGGGTGCGGGGGACGGGTCTGCGACGCGTACTGGTACTTGACAAGTCTTGTTTCTGTCCTGACCCCTGACCGTATATGCACTTTTCAGTGCGGGACACAAACAACTAGCTCAGCCCATCAAGTAATAGTTTTGGAGAAATTAATAAGGGGTTTTCTGTTCTGTACCAAATTTCGCTCTTTTCATTACCAGATTTAAGTCCAATACCAAATCATGTGATTCATTCATTACTAGATAGATTTTTCATGACCAAGTTAAGGGGAGAGTGAAAATATGAAGAAGAAAAAAATGTATATACGAATTTGAGTTATATGGTCTATGGCAACCCCCTATCCTTTGGCTTTCGAATGGTGGAATTTTTTTCAGCCGGACATAAATTCAAATGCCCATAGCGAGGGGCATTTAAACTTTCAAAACTTGTAAAAAAAAAAAAAAAAAAAAATTTTTTTTGGATAATTTTCCCATATATCAAAACTAAGCCTTTAAAAAAAACAGCAATCTTCAAGGTGAAGTTTATTACCCAGGTAACAATTCTGGAACACAATTTTGGATACGAAAAGTGCAACATGTTCACAACATTTTTTGGAACAAATGTATACATTCAAAAAGGACTAGAAAGAGAGAAAAGAGAAGAATTACACCAAAGAAGACAATAAACAAGAAGAGGAAGACAGACAAAGGAATTCCAACCGAAAGCTATGCACCAGTGGTGAATTTTGATCGAACCGAGCGATTAATTAATACCTTTATAAGGGGGGACAAGGTGCAGATCGCTTTATGCATGCATTGATATGTGATTACTGATCCCATAAAATTCATATGCAAGTAGCATTGACAGTATAGTACCTTCACTGGAGCGCAGAAACTTTAGCAAAACTTCAAACGCGTTTTTCTCAAAACTAGTATAAAATGAACATAAAATTTATCTCTGCTTTTATTTTTGGCACGATTTTCACGAAACCTTAGGACACACAAAATCAAATATCGTAGAAAAAACAGATATATATATATTTTTTTTTACAATTTTTTAAAGTTTTTTCGGAAATAATTTTCAAAAAAACAACAGAACAAATTGTTAGAATAACAATGAATTATCAGATGCGCATGTCACAAGGAAATCAGTCAAAAAATGGCTGAGAAGAAGCAATTCAAAATTTCATCAAAAAACCGAAAAAAAATATTTTACTTAAATTTTTCAAATTTTTCCTTTCATCTGATCAGCTTGAAACTTTCATGTGATAACAAGGTTACTAATATACACAACATATACATTATTCATGACCGTAGATGCAATTTTTAATTCACGGTGGACTCTCCCCTTAATCCTAATTTGGTAATGAAAAATATCCAATGGCAACCCTGCAGCCAACAGACGCATGAACACTTACCACACGAGTATAATAACTCAATGTACGAAACGGTAAAACTGAAAACTACATATAACGATAACTAATAAATTTTACAAGTTATTATAGTATGACTTAATGATGAACCGTTGGACTCCAGCCGGTATTTATAATAGCTTATGGGATTCCCATAAGCAGACAAAATGGCGAAGTTCGCCATAAGTGACCGAAAATCTCCATAAGTGCTCATGTTTTCCCATAAAGTTGCCCATAAGCGCTATGGGATGTCCGGAGGTCCCATAAGGATCCTTATGTTCAACATAAGCCGTCAACATGGTCAGCTCAACAACTCTTCCGCCAGCGCCAACCAAGGCATTTTCGTGTCAGAAGAGACGTTCTCGGCGAACTAAGTGACAAGGAACTTGTCAAGAGGTATCGGCTGAACCATGCAGGAATTTTGTATGTCACTAACCTCGTGAGAGCATCCCTCCAGAGTAACACGAGAAGGAACAATCCACTGACTGCGGAAATGAAGGTTGTAATGACTTTAAGTTTCCTCGCCACTGGCAAGATGCAGCAGTGCAGTAGTGATGATCTCGGAGTGTCACAACCCACCGTCAGCCGAGTCATCGCAGAAAACCCTTGATGCCCTATCTAAAAGTGAAGTACTGGTGCGTTTCATAAAGTTCCCTGTCTCTGTTGATGATGTTGAAAGAAAGAAGGCAAGGTTTCTAGAAATTGCTAATTTTCCTACTCTCATCGGTGTTGTTGACTGCACACATGTGAGAATTGAGCACCAAAACAGCAGAGGCAGCATTTGTGAACAGGAAAAGATTCCACAGCATTAATGTGCAACTAATTTTTGATGCCAACTACAAAATACTAAATGTTTTAGCCAAGTGGCCCGGATCTGTTCATGACTCCAGGAAGCCAGGGCAGGATCCGCCCCAGGATTCTCAGGGAAAGTGGGGTGACGACACTTTTTGAGGGCTGAGAAAGGGTCAAAGAAGATGGCGGAGTGAACAATAATTCAGTGGCGCTATTTTTGCGTATAACAGCCTCATAACAGTGTACTATAGTGCGGTGACGCGTGAGAAACAAGTAACAGTTACCAGTGCAGTGTGCATGGCCTTGCGTGGCCTGGTTTTGTGCAGTGTAAACAGGAGAACAGAGGTGACGTGAGTAGCCGCCGCAGGCCGCGGGGCACCAGCGAGGAACACACAGGTGGCACTGTGGCAGTACTATAGTGCGGTGGCGCGTGTGAACAAGTAAACACTTACCAGTGCAGTGTGCACGGCCCTGGTGGCCTGGGTGTGCAGTGTTAACAGGATAACAGAGATACCTCGCGTGGACCACACAGTGGCACTGTGGCAGTCCGGCAGCAGGCAGTCATGGCCATGGCGACGGGCCGGGCCAGTTTCCAGTTTCCCAGGCAGGCAGCCAGCCAGCCAGCCAGCTTGTCACATAGGCGGTGATTGAATACCTTGTGTTGTTTTCCTAGCTGTTCCTCGTGCTAATACAATTGTTGTCAATGTGGCCGCCGCGTGTGTGACGAGAAAATAGCCGCATTCCTGCGTGTGTGTGTTTCTGTTATGGCGGAGAGACAGAAGCCGTCCAGGAAGAGAGTTGTAGTATATGTGCGTGATGCTTCAGTGTGAAGGACAGGCCGTGCACGACTACAGCTTGAGGACCAGAAGTAAACAAAAGCTCTCGTCAACAGTAGCTAGTGTATCTCGGAAGAAGAGGAGGAAGCGAGTAGACTCAGGTCGGTTTACGTCTGCCGCTGCCATGGTAGGTTCCTCACCGGGGACCGTGGCAACCACGGAAATCGTGGTGGATGAAGAGTTCTCCCCTAACCTTTCCCCCTCCACCGCCGAGAGGGAGCGTGCACAATCTCCTTCGCAGGAAGGTCATGGTACGGCTCCTCGCACCGACCCAGACACCCAGCCCCCTGAACACGAGTGGGTTCAGGCGTCGTTCCTCCTCCGGCCTCAGGTGCGCGAGTCTTCGCCAATCCCAGCAGGGTCTCTCATGCCCTCCACCTCTCCCCCCTCGGTAAGTACATCCTCGAGGGGGGACCGCGCCCTAGGTAACGGTTGTGCCCTAACTTTTGTGGTCTGGGAACACAACATCCCCAAGGTTCCAGATCTGGGGAAAACCACCTTTACCCTAGGGGATTGGGAGGTAACCTGCCGCAGGGAAACCGTGGCGGCCCTGACCACCTTTACGCCAGGGTGGGGCCCCTGGATGACAAGACTGACCTCGATGAGGTCCGGAAGCACTTCCGGCCTTTTGACGGTGGCGAGGTGGTCGAGATCACCTGGATCCCGGCCCACAATCTACCCAGGGCCACCACTGGGAAGTGGTTACGTCTCAAGGTGAGGGGAACCCTTCCCACGAAGGTGTCCATCTCCCACTTGGTGTATTGGGCCCGCCCCTACCTCCTCCCCCTGCTCCGCTGCTCTGGGTGCCATCGGATTGGCCACTCCCTCAACACCTGTAGGTCCCCGGTGCGGTGCTCCCGTTGCAGCGGGCCTCACCCATGCCGGCGTAAGGACATCAACTGCACCAGGCCCTTCCGCTGCTTCCTGTGTGGGGGACCACATGGGCCCAGGTCTGCGCACTGCTCATTCAATTGCCGGGCCCAGCAGCTCTATGCTGACTTGGCGCGGGAGGGGAAGCCCCTGCACGACATCAACAAGCAGCTGAGGGACCTCGACATGCCTCACCTTCCGGCTTCCCGCAGGCCACAACCATCGCCACCCAAGCCTGCACCAGTTCCACCTAATCTACCCACTGCTACGGCAGTCCACCCAGGTCTGCACTATTCCGCCATCACCACGGGGAATAGGTATAGCTTACTGCAGGAGGCCCAGGAGGAGGATGCCTCCTTGCCGCAGGATCCCATCGTCGAGCCTGAGCTCGGCAACACTCCTCCTCCTCCGGCACGCCGTCGCGTCAACCAGCGTACACCCCGTGGCTCGTCCGAATATCTGGCTCCTCAGTCGACCCCCCCGCTCTCAGATCTCGACCCGGGATTCTCCCACTCCACCATTGAGGTTGAGGTCCACCAGCCGCACGGCTCCCCATCCCACCGTGGACAGGCAACAGGACGTACCTTCCGTCGTGCCGCCCCCTTGCCTACGTTGCCCGCCATGCCCCCAAGGACTCCCACCCCAGCCCGGGATCCTGCTTGCCCAGCTGCAGCTCCGTCTTCCTCCGCCTCCTCCACGGATACGGTCATCTCCTCCCTCTTCACCCTCCTCTGGAATGGTTACCATCTCTACCAGAAGGGTACACCGATGCCGAACATCCTCACCTACTTATGGCCCACCCTCTCCATGCTAATTTCTTCTCTATTTCAATAGAATATGGCCCTCACCTTTCTCCTCTGGAATGCCAGATCTCTCCTTAAGAAGACAGCGGAGCTGCAGACCTACCTGCGGGACACACTTCCTTTGGTGGTCGGGTTGTGTGAGACCTGGCTCCCCCCTCACCTCGCCCTCACCCTACCGGGTTATTTCATCCTCAGGCGGGACCGCCAACAGGGCCGTGGTGGGGGTGTCCTGCTTGCCCTCCGCGACGTCCTGCAACCCTACCCGCTTCCCCTTCCTCAGTGGCCGGGCGGCCACCTGGAGGTAGTCGCTGCCAGGGTTAGCCTACAAAGGGGTTGGCTCACCGTGGCTGTGGTGTACAACCCAGGTGGTGCCGCCACTTCCTGGGAGATAGAGCACTACATCGCCTCTCTCCCTCCCCCGGTGATCATCATGGGGGACTTCAATGCTCACCACCAGTGCTGGGACCCGGACCTGCCCCTCCATCGTCGGAACACTGGCGGGAATGTCTTGTTTCAAGTTATCCTTGATTCTCCCCATCTGTCCCTGTTGAGCCCCCCCGGCCTGGCCACCAGGTTCAACCCCCACACTGGTGCTTCCACGGTCCTGGATCTCTTCATCGGTGATCCAGTGTTCAACACCTCCACCTTCTCCACTGGGCCCTACATGGGGAGCGACCACCTCCCTGTCCTGGCCTCTGTCCCCAGACCCCCCGAGCCCCCACCCTGGCTGCCTGCCCCGATGGAAGACCTCGCCTTCCGAGTGGCCTCGTTTCCGGGAAGCCCTCAGCCCTTCACCGGGTATCTCCACTCTGCCCACGACGTCAATAAACAGTCACTGACCGCTGCGGGTGCGGCTGCCTTCCACCTGGCCACACGTCGCACACCCCGTCGCCCTGGGAAGCCTTGGTGGAATGACGTCTGTGCCCAAGCGGTACTGGCCCGCCGTCGAGCCTGGAGTCAGTGGCGAAGGACACCTACATTGCAGGCTGGCAACGAGTACCGCCGTCTTAACGCCCTCTGCGCCAAGACCATCCTCAAGGCCCAGAGGAGTGCATGGGGTTCCCACTGCTCTTCCCTCTCCTTCTCTTCCTCCACCAAGAGAATCTGGGACTTCCTGCACTCTATGGAGGGCAAGAAGGCGCGTCACCCCTCCCCCTGACAGACGGTGCTCGGTCCCGTTGGATGACCCCCAGAAGGTGGAGGCCCTGGCCCACCACTACCACCTGCGAATCGGCCTTCCCCCTCCTCTTCACCCTCCGGCAGACCTCCACCGTGCTGTCTCCACTTCCATCGACTCCCCAAGTATCCCGGTTCTCTCACAACCTTTCACCCGGCGGGAAATGGATGCGGCCCTGTCCACGCTGCATGCCGGCAAGACAGCTGGGCCAGACCACATTCCTTACGACTTCCTCACCCACCTCACACCCCCCTACAGGAAAGCCTCTTGCTCCTCTACAACACCAGCTGGGAGACGGGGCAGTTCCCCACCTGTTGGAAGCCCTCTGTCCTCATCCCCATCCCCAAACCCGGTAAAGATCCGTCGCTCCCGTCTTCCTACAGGCCCATTGCACTCCTCTCCTGCATTGGGAAGCTGATGGAGTGCCTTCTGACCACCCGCCTATCCTGGTGGCTGGAGGAGAAGCACTTGCTGAGGGAGGAGCAGTGCGGCTTTCGCCCCCGTAGAGGCACCCTGGACGTGCTGGGCCAACTTGAATATCATGTCTGTGACACCTACCGTCAGCGCCAGGTCATGACTACCATCTTCATTGATCTGGAAGGAGCCTTCGACACAGCACCACATGAGGGTATCCTCTACAAGTTGGCCGGCATGGGCATTACCGGGGCCACCCTTGCATGGGTCCGGGACTTCCTTGAAGGCCGCTCCTATCAGGTTGCGGTGGGTGCCTCCTTCCCGCAGGTTGATGGTGGGTCACCATCCCGCCCCATTCGCAGAGGCGTCCCACAAGGCTCCATCCTCAGTCCTCTCCTATTCAACGTCCTCCTCTCTGACCTTCGCATTCCCCTCCACTCGCACCTCCTCATCTACGCTGACGACATCACCATTGTCAGCCGGGCATCAACATTGGGCCAGGCGCAGACCCACTTGCAAGAGGCGGCGACCTCCCTCGGTGACTGGGTGACCACCTGGGGTCTAAAGGTCAGTGCCCCTAAGAGCACGCTTATGTGCTTCACTCTCAAGCGGCTTCCCTCCCCACCTACCCTCCATCTCTGCGGCCGGGCAGTTCCTTACGCCAGGACGCACACCTTCCTGGGGCTGCGGCTGGACGGTCCTCGCCTCTCCTGGGCCGGGCACATAACCTATCTCCGCACCTCCTGCAACAAGCGCTTAGACGTTATGAAACGGATTGCCGGTGTCCGTTGGGGTGCCAACCGAGATCTCCTCCTCCAGTACTATTTTGCCACCGTTAGACCCAAAATCATGTACGGCAGCAGCATTTATGGGTCTGCGGCACGGACTGTCCTCACCAGGCTGGATCCTCTCCAGAATGCTGCCCTTCGGATTTCGATGGGGGCCATGAAATCCTCTCCTGTTATCTCCCTGCATGCTGAGAGTGGCATCCTCCCCTTGTCAGCCCACAGAAGGGAGGCTCTGTGCCAGCACTACCACCGCCTCATGTGCTTGCCCCGGCTCACCCCCTTGCTACTCTCTACGCCAACTCTGGTGTGAACCATCACACACCTGTTTGGTCTCCGGGTGCCAGACAACCACTGCTGGTTAGAGCCCTGCTGGCTCTCACCGTCTTCAGCCTACCACCACCACCACCACCACAACCCACCAGCTCACACTCTCCCCTCCCACCCTGGCTGGACACCTCCTCCAAGTTTACCCTGCACCTTCCAGGCCTCCCCTCTCGGCACTCTGCAGGCATTCTGGCGGTAACACTATTCAGACAGATGGACAAGACACTGTACCACCACCATATCAAGCTCTTCACCGATGGTTCCCACTCCCCGTCACCCCCTTTTACGGCGGCAGCCCTATACGACCCTGTCAACTCCATCTGCAGGACATGGAGGCTCCCACCGGAAACAGACGTCCTGACGTCGGAACTCTATGCCCTCCACCAGGCCGTCACACACCTCCACACCTGTCATACCAAGGGCAAGGCTGTGATTTACACAGACTCCCTCTCCTCACTCCACCTCCTCCTGCCTCCCGCCACCCCCACTCATCCACGGCCCTCGTCCACACCATCCAGAGGGCCCTCCTCCACCTTACCACAGAGGGCTGGGATATTGTCTTTCAGTGGGTTCCCTCCCACGCTGGTATCCCAGGCAACGAGGTAGCTGATTCTGCTGCCAGGCTGGCCTTGACAGGTAAACAAAACACCCTTCCCCCTGCCGCTCTCCGCAGCCACACGCCTCATCTCCCGGGTCTGCCGCTCCACCTGGAATAACGACTCTTTGAGCTACCGTGGTGGTGACAAGACGTTGTGCTCCAGCTCCTCCACCGAAGTATTACCGCTACTATCACTTCACCGACCACGACACTACACTAAGTTGTAGTGTGCCTGGTTCTGCTGTGTGGTGACGGTGTATGTCTGTACCCTGGTCCCCCTGTTCCCGTGATTGATGCCGCCTGACGACGACGGCCGCCAGCCGGCTGCCGAGCATATGGACTCCACTTCATCTGCCTCCAAGAGGTCCCGCTCGCCTTCCCCTTCGTCTGGTGAGACCCAACAGCCTGATAAGACCTGCAAGCTTGCACGCTCCTTCGCCTCCATCACTGCCTCCTCCCCTCCACGCGATGCTATACCCACTACTTCTGCTGCTTCTGACTCCGCCTGCCCTCTGCTCTCCCAGCCTACTCGCCTCATCATCGTCAGGTCAGCTGAGGGACTCAGGTCATTTATCAACCCCGGGAAGGTGTCCAGGGCAGTTTTGGATCCATTTTTAAAAAGAAATTTGTGTCTGGCTTCTCTAACCATCACTGGGGGGGGCAGAGGTATCACGTTCGAGGTGGCCAACCTTGACAACTTTGCCCAGCCCCCAGAGTCTGTCACAACACTGGGGGAGTGGTCCGTAAAGTGCTGGGTTGCATCGGACGACGACCCGACCTATACGTTCGGGAGAATTTTCCCTGTTGCCCCAGAAATGACAAATGACGAGATTCTGGTTGGGCTTACTGTACTTGACAGCTCCCTTTCAGTAATTGTTAGTGCCCTTAGACTCCCGACTCCCGTCCGGGACGGTGAGTCGGAGGCCAACATGGCAATCAGGGTCAAATTTCGGGGCCCCCTTCCAGACCGGGTCTCCCTAGATAACGCGGTGTACTGGGTCCGGCCCCACACCCTACCTGTCCTTCGGTGTACCCGCTGCTTCCTTTTTGGCCATGGTAATGCCACCTGCAGCATGAAGATCCACTGCGGTAACTGCAGCGGTTTTCATGTTGCAGAGGGGTGTGCCCGGCCGGTGTACTGCCTTTTTTGTGGTGATGACCACCGCCCCACCTATAAGCAGTGCCCGGCTTACCTCCAGGCGGTGCAAGTATCTATACTTAATAAGAAGATTCTTAACCTAAGACGTGCGCACAGGGTGTTTTCTACAGGGTCATACTGTGCGCATGTATGATGATTTTGGGACCCATTGCCAATTTCGATAAAAAGTACATCAGCGTGTAGGGAATGTTTGCGTGCATCGGCCCATATATATTTGACCCCCAAAAACATGTCTGGGGGGGGGTGGGGGAACGGTCCGTAGTTGAAAAATGTGGAGCGAATGCCACCGCGCGGCTAGATTGTCATCGAGCGGCGAGATTTAACTGCCGAATTTTAACGCGCCCAGGGGATAGAGCGAGAGGGAGGAGGGGGTGGGTTACCGCGTTAGAGGGAGGCAAGGAATGAGTCGTGGAGAGAGTGAAGGCAGTAAACATATGCAGCTGTGTGATATTGTGGAGGCGCCCCAGGCGTATGGATGTCTTGGGATTTTGAACCTTATGTCTAGGAGGTGTCTGGTGTTCGTTGCCACCAAGAGGTCTACAATAACATGAGTCAGGAATGGAGAGAGAGAGAAAGTGAGACATGCGTATGTCGTACGTATAAATGGACTTCAGAATTGCATTTTTATGCAAGCAGACATTGCATTTTTGATACATGTGAAGTACCACAGAAACATATAGTCAGTGGTGGTGTCGAGAGTTGACATGTAGTACTATACCCACACCAATTTTTAGCCGCCTGCCTATAAACGCGCGGTTTTGGTACGCGTTCAAAAGCTCTGCTCTTAAGAGTCTTCCCGCAGTCCGCCGGGGGAACTCTTAAGAGTCTCTCCGCAGCTCCCGGGTTAAGCATCTATCTGCTCACAATCTTCTATCTGATCGTCAGTACGGTTTCCGTAAAGGGCGATCTACTGGCGATCTTTTAGCTTTCCTAACTGAATCTTGGTCATCCTCCTTTAGGGGTTTCGATGAAACTTTTGCTGTTGCCCTTGACATATCAAAAGCTTTTGATAGACTCTGGCACAAATCTTTAATTTCCAAACTACCCTCATTCGGTTTCTATCCTTCTCTCTGTACCTTCATTTTAAGTTTCCTTTCAAACCGTTCTATTGCAGCTACTGTAGACGGACATTGTTCTTCTCCTAAATCTATCAATAGTGGTGTTCCCCAGGGTTCTGTCCTATCACCCACTCTCTTTCTATTATTTATTAATGATCTTCTAAGTCTAAATCAAAGCCCTATCCACTCCTACGCTGATGATTCTACCCTGCATTTTTCAACGTCGTTTATTAGACGTCCAACTCAACAGGAACTAAGTGATTCACGGAGAGATGCCACCGAGCGCCTAACTTCTGATCTTTCTATAATTTCTGATTGGGGCAAAGCAAACCTTGTTTTGTTCAATGCCTCAAAAACCCAATTTCTTCACCTATCTACTCGACAAAACCTACCAGATAACTATCCCTTCTTCTTCAATGACGCTCAACTGTCTCCTTCTTCTACAATGAACATTCTAGGACTATCCTTTACTAAAAATCTGAACTGGAAATCTCACATCTCATCTCTTGCTAAAACAGCTTCTAAGAAGTTAGGTGTGCTGTGGCGTCTGCGTCCTTTTTTTTCTCCCTCCCAATTGCTTGCTCTCTAAGGGGCCTATCGCCCCTGATGGAGTATGTCTCACATGTTTGGGGAGGATCCACTCATACAGCGCTCCTAAACAGGGTTGAGTCAAAAGCTTTTCGTCTCATCAACTCCTCTCCTCTGACTGACTGTCTTCAATCCTTAAATCACCGCCGCAATGTTGCTTCTCTTGCTCTCTTCTACCGTTATTTCATGCTACTGCTCTTCTGAATTTGCTAACTGCATGCCTCCCCCACTCCCGCGGCCTCGCTCCCACAAGACTTTCTACTCATTCTCATCCCTATTCTGTCCATCTTCCTAATGCAAGAGTTAATCAGTATCTTTACCCTTTCATCCCTTTCACTGGTAAACTCTGGAACTCTCTTCCTGTTCTTTTTTCCATTTTCCCTATGACTTAAATCTTTTCAAAAGAAGAGTAACAAGACACCTCCCGAACTAAATTGGCCTACCCCTGTTTTTATTTTATTCTCTTACTGTCTTCTTTATAGATACTGGCAACTAAGCGGGCTTTGTGTTACCCATTTTTGTTGTGCCCTTGGCTAGTCCCTTGTGATGTAAAAAAAAAAAAAAAAAAAAAAAAAAAAAAAAAAAAAAAAAAAAAGTGAAACTCCTTCAAACATGACCCACCTGTTCCATCTCGGATGTGAAGAGGAAGATGAGGGGCATCCACCCTGGGACCTTACGTCCAAGGGGGCCCCCTGTACGGGAGCTGTCCTCCCCTACTCGCCATCTTCCATGCCCGCCTGCTCCAGGGCCTACCCCTGCCTGTCAGCCTACTCCAAGGCCTGCCCCTTGCCATCCTATGAGCCCCTCCGTTACTGTTGTCCAGCTGGCTGCTGGCTGCTCCACCCCCACCCGTCCACCCACTATCAGTGGGTCCCCTTCCTCCAAACCCCAAAGGCGCCAACAGTCCCCCCCGGCACCATAACATACCCCAACTTAAACATAGGCACAGGCCCTCCTTCCTGCCGGAGGGGCCCTATAGGGAGGATATGGGGGTGACTTTCCATCCCCCTACCCCCTTTATCACCTAGCCCCCACCCCGACCGTTCCTTCCCTGCCTTCACAGCCCTCAGCGCCATGCCCAGCTGCCAGCAGCCAACAGCCCTTCCCTCACTGGGCAGTGCTAGCTTGCGCCCCTTCTCCTTCTCAGGCCCAGCATGCTTCGGGCTTTGCATGGTCAGCCTTCATTAAGGGGGAATTGCACCCATTGGACTTTAAATCTTTAATCTCCTTATTTCAGGTTCCAGCCTCAGGGACAGCCTCATTCGATGCCTGCCAGGCCTCATTACCTTCTTTATGTCACTCACGCAAGTGAGTCCTTTACTCCCTCCCACTTCATCTTCTGGAACGCCCGGGTTTCTCTGTACCGGAAACTTCCAGTCTTTAAAACCACACTCTTATCTTTACATCCTTTTAGTTGTTGGCGTCTGTGAGACGTGGCTCACAGACGCATTCTCTCCCTCCTTTCCCAACTATGCTTCCTACAGGATGGACAGGGGACGGCGAGGCAGGAGGCGGCCTGCCTGCTGCTGGTCCACCGCCCCCTCTTCTAGCCCTCTCACTATCACTCCTTTCCCTGGAGGGGGCCCTGGAGAATCTGGGGGTGACTGTACCTTTGATTCAGGGCCCCTCCAGTTTATTTTGATTTACAATCCATGTTTAATAAAAACCCTTCAGGAATTCCAGCACTTGTTCTCTCAGCTTTCCTCCCCAGCTTTAATAATGGGTGATTTTAATGCCCATCATGACCTCGGGGAAAACCGGCCCTCCCAGGAGCCGAAGAAACCGCTCGGGAAAGGTCCCTCTCAAGCTTTCTGGCGGACAGTGTTTCTTTATCTCTCCTTACTCCACCTGGCCTCCCTACCAGGACTATCCAGTTTGGGGGAAAACCCCTCCACCTTGGACCTTGCCTCGGTAATGGCCCCCCTCCTCCTCACCACTGTCACAACGGCCTTGCATGGGGAGCGACCATCTTCCTTTTTGAAATTTTCCCTTCCCTTCAGTACCACCACCCACTCCCCTTCACGCAGACCTAGTTGGTCCTTCACCAAAGGAGACTGGGGCTCTTTTTCAATCAGAATTAAATTAAATTACCCCTCCCATTACCCTCCCTTCATCGGATATAATTCAATACCTCACGGTCACCCTGGTGGATGTGGGTCCCACCACTTTCATTTAATCACTTCCCACCCCTCCCGCTCTTTCCGGGTCCCCGGTGGTCCCGGAAGTGTGCGGTAGCCCTTCAGGCCAAACGCCACCCCTTTTACAGCGGGGGTTTAAGAACCCCCATTCCCTTGCTCCGAAAGTCGTTTCCCGTTTATTGGAGGTCCGATGCAAACGTGTTATTCTTGATGAGAAAAACGTTCTGCAGGGCCTCCTTTTGTGCTTCCCTGTCCTTCTCCTCCTCAGTCTCCCGGGCTTGGACCTTTTTCGGGGAAGATGGTCCACCCTCAGCCCCCCTTCACTTTCCCGTTAATTTAGTAACGGTGCCCTCCTCGCACTGATGCCGAAAAAAGTCGAGTGCCTTGCCTCCCACATTCCCCCACTACACTCGGCTCTCCAGACCCGGGTACCCCCACCTGTGTTACCCCCTTAAACACACCGGCCATACAATTAGCACTGCTATAACCCCCAAGGAGCTTTCCTCGGCTTTACACGCACTGTCCGCTGGGAAGGCGGCGGGTCCGGACAACGTCCCGAACGAGTTTCTTCGCCCGCCCCCAGATGCTCTGGCCCCCTCCTCCTGGACGTCTTCAACGCAGCTGGCTGTCGGGGACGTTCCCTTCTGTGTGGCGTCATGCCATTTACAATTCCTATTCTTAAGCCTGGCAAGGCTCCGTCTGAGGCTTCCTCCTATAGGCCCATTAGCCTTCTCTCTAATCTTAGAAAAGTAGTAGAACAAAAAAGTACGGTGTAGGTTGACATGGTGGTTGGAACACAAACACCTTCTTCCATCAAACATGTTCGGGTTTTGTCCTCACCGGGGCACCCTGGATGCCCTGCTCCAGCTGTTTTTCACCACATACAGGAAGGATTACCCACAACAATTCACGCTAATAGCCTTTATTGACCTCCAAGCAGCTTTTGACACCTCCTCCCATAATTTCCATCATTTAAAAACTTTCCCGCCTGGGACTGCATGGCTCCCCTCTCCCAAAGGGTTAAATCCTCCGTCTTCCAGGTTCTTCCTCTGGTGATCGGGAACACCCATTCCAGGTCTTACCCGGTCACCAAGAGGCGTCCCACAGGGTTCTCCCCTCAGTCCTGTCCTCTTCAACATCCTGCTTCAGACTTTCCCTGTCTCCATGCACACATGTTCATCTATTTCTGATGACATCTTCTCATTTGCTCTGCTCCCACTATCCAGGAGGCTCAAGGGACCATCTTCAACGTGGGCTTGATGCCGTCCACTCAGGACCACCCGTTGGGGCCTGACGGTGGTGCCCAGAAGTCTAGCCTTCTGTGCTTCACCCGAAGGGGGTATTCCCAACATGGTCACCATTAATGGGTCCCCAATTTCCTTCAAAACCCACCACAAATTCCTTGGTTTACTGTTGGATGGCCCCCGCCTAACCTGGGGCCGCCAACTACAGTACCTGGTGACCTCGTGCCTCAAGAGGCTTAACTTAATGAAGTCCCTTGCAGGGGTCAAGTGGGGTGCGGACAGGAATACCCCCCTTCATTTATATTGCACTTACATCCGTAGTCGCTAGACTACGGGTGTGAGGTTTATGTGCGGCCTCACCTTCCCTCCTCCACAAGTTAGATGTAATCCAGAAAATGCCCTTGTTATAGCTTTAGGGGCCTTCAGGTCTCCCCCCGTCACAGCCCTTTCAGGCAGAATCCTCCCTCTCCTCCCTGTCACACCGACGCTCCACCCTCCTTTTCCGCACCTACACCAAACCTGCCTCCTCCCCTAGCTGCCCTGCCCTCCACTCCCTCCTCCTCCGACACGGTAGGGAACCTCTTCATGGCCCCCTAACGTATCAAGCCCACACACCTTTCGTAGAGAGAGCCCTCTCCTTCTTTGCTTCTATCCGGGTGACTCCCCCTCTTTCGCACTCTGTAGAAGACCTCTCCCCCGGGCCCTTTGGGTTTTCCCCTCTCTTCTCTAATTTCTTGTCCCTTCACACACTACACCATGGTCCAAGGCTGCCTGTCCCGTGCAGGGGAGGTACCTTTTTTACTCCCTCCTACACACCCGCTACAGTAACTCCTCCACAGTTACACCGACGGTCCCGTCTGCCAGCCCCTCCGTCTGTTGGTGCGGCCATGTTCAAACCCGGCCAGTCACTTGCCACCCCCTGGAGGTTGCCGCCCGCTGCCTCATCCTCCCCGGCAGAACTCTTTGCCATCAGGGAGGGCATCAAGTATGCCACCACCGTGCCCCCCTCCTGTACAGTAACCATAATCACTGACTCTCTCACAGCCCTCCAACTTCTCCGACGTCACCGCCCTCACACTCACCTTTCCCTTTGCTTTCCCCATCCACCACCTCTGCTTCACTTATCCTCTCTGGCCATGTCATCCACCTTCAGTGGGTGCCCCCCCACATTGGTGGGCAGGGGCAACACTGTGGCCGACAGGGCGGGCAGCGGAGGCACACTCCCACTTCTCTCCCATAGACATGACCACAGACCAGACTGATCTACTGACTAACCTTCAGACTACATGCAACCGACACTGGGACACAGAGCTAACTGACGCCTTACAATACACTTCACTTGGACGAATACGACATGACACACGACACCACTGGTGGACCCACTCCCCCAGCCGTTGCCCTGGACACCGCAGTCACCAGACTCCGGATTGGCCACACCCGCCTCAACTCTCACCTACACAAACTGGGCATGACTGACAGCCCTCACTGCCCCTGGCGCCCCACATACCTGGGCACACCTGAATACCTCCTCCTGCAATGTCCTCGTCACCACTCCCACCGCACGGCACTCCTCCAATTACTATATCCACTCCTCCGCAGACCAACTCTAGCCGACCTCTTGGGTGGCTCTCCAGATCCCGGCTTGGCCATCAAAATCCTCAAGCATACCAGGACCTTCCTACAGAAGTCTGGCCAACTGCACAGGATCTAACCTGCTGATGCATTTGCATCCTGCACCTACGGGCACTAGAGGCTGTGGCACCACAGCCTGCACGGCCCCTTGAAACCCCCAACAACAACCTGGAATAACACGCTCGGCGATGCCCTCCGCATCATCTCCATGGGCCAATACCGCAGTGACTCTTTCCCCCAGCCCTGGATAAGGAAAAAGTCCCGTGTCCTTGATGTCACTCTCACTCGCCTCCGCCTGGGGCACACGAGTCACTACACTCACGACTCACCTGCACCGTCTTCGCCTGTCCCCGGTCCCTCACTGCCCCTGGTGCATGAATGTTCCGGAGACTATTGAACACTTTCTGCTGCAGTGTCCGCGCTTCCACTCCCACCGTGTAGTGCTACAGTCTCAACTCCTCACCCTGAACGTCACCACCTTTGACCTGCCCACCCTGCTGGCGGCGGCGGGCGTCCACCCCTCACGGCAACACGCCGTCATCCGCCTCACCTGTGCCTTCCTGAGGAGGACAGGTCAACTACCACGCCTGTGATAACATCATAGGACGTCACCAGGGCTCATAGTGTTCCCCAAGGGATCCTCGCAGCCCTAAAACAAGAACAACACTTTTTGAGAGGGATATGGTGCCAGTGTAGCGGTCCAGGAGGTTTGGTTATCCAGAAGGTTGTGTTTTCGGATGCCATGTAGGGCGCCAGAGGTACGATGATTACTTTTCATTTCATCCCGCCGCGCGGAGAGGCAACAGCTTGCTCCCGGCTCCTGCCTCACCCCAGCCGACCCCACGGCCGGAGATTTCCGTGGCGGATTAATTCGCCGTAGGATACTCTGGGTGGATTTACCCACTCATCTTCATCATTTATACATTTTTTCTCATCTTCACTGTCTTTCTTAAGTATATCTTTTGCGTCGTATTACCCAGTAATGTGAATATATATAAGCACACTCGATGAGAGACGAATCTTCTTGTAAATCAAGGAAGCGTAGCTTTGCTTGTTACGGTTGCATGTATACAGGGCGTGGCGTTCTGTCAGAAGGCCTTGCCTTGCAACCCTCTGTCACCGGGCAGCGCGGTATCTCAACATGTAACGGCAGCATGTTATTTCTCCGTCAGGAGGCCGCCTGACACACCTCAGTCACGGGGAAGCGAGATCAGCTGAGGCAGCGGCCTTTCTCAACTGCCCGTTGTTCTTCGTCAGGTGGCAGCCTGTCCCTCCACAATATCGGTGTAATGCATCTCACCATGTAGCGACATGATTTGTTCTCCCGTCAGGAAGCAGCCTAGCTGCCATTCCTCAGTCAAGAGGCAGCTCGGCATATCTCACCATGTAGCGACCTCATTTTGTTCTCATTATTTATACATTATTTACATTATATACCTTCAGTGTCACTCGGCAACAGCGAAATATCGCAAAGACATGACCCACATACTAGTGTTATGTAGTGATAGGTATGTCCACATTGTGTTCATGTGCATTTGTAGTCTGTGTGTAATAAATAGCACGCGGCGTAAGGGCTTTCAGCTTATGTCTCGACACACGGCGTATTGGTGATGCTTCACAAAGATGCCTTCTTCCTTTACTAGATGAAACCTCAACAGCTCCCTGCTGCTCCACCACCAGGCTGCATGCTGCTTTCAAACACTACTATCCTTTGAAGAAAAAGAAACATTAGAAATGCAAGCAAAAAGATATTACATCAAACATGAGCATTAGAAGGTGATTTCCTGATATCTGGCAACTGACAAGGAAAACAATTGTTGAGTGGAGACTTAATACCCATTTACCATTGGACTGCTGGTGATTACTCAATTACCTCAAAAAAAAAAAAATCGTTCTGGGGAGCCTTCCTGTTAAGTGTGTCTCCAAGGATGAAGAAACACTACACCCAAAACACAAAAATGGTTGGATAAGAAGGTATACAGAGACACGATGCAAACATGCAAATCAGTAGGAGGAGGAGGAAGTTGACATGAGATGCCACGTTGATGTGCAAATCCGTAAGGAGGAGATAGATTATATACATAAGATGAACAGACACCATGGGACCCATCTGTCTATGAGGGTATAGGAGAAAAAACAACAGACACTATGCTGATAGGCAAATGAGTGAAAGAATACGGAGGTAGGCAGTGTCAATACACTAACACGCTGATCAGTAAGAGGAAGATGAGGAGGCAGAGACACAATGCTAACATGCAAATTAGTGAGAAGAGGAGGAAGATTCAATACCAGCACGCAAATCAGTTGGATGAGGAGTTTGGAGGCTTACTAGATGAAATATTACAGTCTGTTCATTGAGAACAATGTTGAGGACATTGTCTGTCGAGGACATTGAGATCTTGGAAAGTTTTACATACTTTGGTAGCGCAGCACATAATGACGGCGGGTCATGTCAAGAAATCTTACGGCGGATTGGCATAAGCCACGGTGTTATGGACTCGCTCAGCAGGAGTATTTGGCGTTGTCGGTACCTGTGCGAGGGTGATTCGTCCCGGCTAAAATGTCCCGGATGACTCGCCCCGGGGTATTCAACCCTGGAGGATTTGTCCCCTTGTCTGTATTTTTTTACTGTTACGAAGCTCCATTACTGCAGCATGTATCATGTGCAGTATATATCTAGAAAGCTTAAAATTCTAAAATATTCCTACATCTTGAATTAATTTCCAACAGTTTCATTAAGAACCTCCTACAAAATAACTTGTATATCTCTCAGCACTGTACCCTTTTTTCACACCCTCTCTTACCTCGAATTAATCTTCCATCGTAAAGTGCCATATGACCTCCGATGTCTGGCACATTTTCCCTTTTTTAGCATTGAATCAATCTTCCATCGTAAAGACCTCTTGTGTGCATGTGATACTATAATACCTCTTGTAGCATACAGGGCCCTGAGCTATTCTCGTGGTCGTGGTGTATATGATTGATCAATTTATTCCTTAAATTGATGCACACTTTGCCACTATCACTTCTAGGCCATTCCAGGCATCTAAGTTTCTATTGGGAAAGCTGTACTTGTGTTACTCCTACCGTAGATAACACTAAAGTCGCCAGGACTGTTTTTTTCTATGTACAGACGTGTAGTGGCGTTAATACTTACATTTCTACATCCATGATTTCAGGAAAGTTAGAAGGGGCTATCTGGAAAGTCTGTCATTTTGTGTCTGCATCTGTGTCATAAGAGATATGGCTATAAATGATCAAATTACAAAAATATCAACAGAGTAGCGACCAACAATAAGGTCGCCATCTAGGGTTTAGTATTTACTGAGTGTCCTCCCGACGTCGTCGTCGCGCGAAAAAAAAAAAAAAATTGCAAAATTTGAAACCGTATATACATGCAGATACAAAGCATAAAACAACGCTGAAACAGGGTAGATTATACAGTCATGATATAAACTACTGTGTATTATCTTTAGTGGCACATACAAATTAGTAGCGATGCTATAATTCGTAATATTTGGCGGCTGGCGACTATACTGTTATCTACGGTACATGTTTCTTTTCTCAACTTTTCCTTGTGTCCCTTCAAATACCCCGACTTTTTCTTCTCTTACCAGCAGGTTATTTCTGTCAACTTCTTCCAAGCCATTCATCTGTTAATACATATCTTGTTGTTAGGTTTTCCTCTCCCATTGTTCTTTTCCAAAGGTTGGCAGTTGTCTTTCCTCCTAATTTAAATATTTCAACTAGACACCATCTTATTGCTAACCTTTGTATTTTTTTCTTTTTTTTTTACGTTCTTAATTTTGATGGGAAACCACAAAATTTATTTAAACTTCATAGTTTTAGTACCGAGTAGTTGGGAGAGCTGCCGCTTGTTATCTTTGTTCTTCATGATGGGGCTGCGTGTCCAGGTAAAGGTGAGGTCAAAGTCAACTGGTATGCAATTGATCCTTCCCCGGTCCTTCTGTGCCTCTCATGATCCTTTGCACTGATACCATCATACCGATCAAAAAGGACATCTCTACTTTGTAGTTGACCAGACGATGTTTCATTATTGACTCCAGTCAGACCATTTCCACGACAACTCCATTGTGCACAGTGCTAATTGTTGATTTAAAGAACAAATATGTTGATTTAGAATATTAAATTCAAAACAGATTTTTGCTTTGATTTAGAACATATGCTATGTCAAATAGGGAATATATTCGTAATTTCGTGACATACCTAATCAATATGCTAATTAGACAATTTATGGACAAAAAAAAAATATACACAGTAGCATCTTGCAGTTTTACATCATTGAGAACTTAAAACTTAGGTCTAGACACCCATAGGAATTCTATAGGCGGCTTAATAAGGAAGATAATACGAATGTGCTAATTAGGGTCAATTATGCGAATTGCTCAACAAATGCAAATTAGCATCCGGCAGTTTCTGCATCCTTAGGATGTGTACATTACATTTCAAGCATAAAACCTTACTGTACTCAACAGTTCCAGGTTCACTATAGGGCATATAGGAACGGCTACCGTAGTCTAGACTAAATTTAAAGTGATAAGAGTCAGCTAGAGCAGATTTTTTTACTTCCACCAACTAGCTGCTCACCATATATGCATGGTGCATTTTGTGTGAGAATGAATTTCCATTCTAGATAAGCTCAAGTTAATTATAGGCTATATAGTAGGCTACTATGAAATACCAGCTATACCGATGACGACTTCAATACGAAGATTTCCTCAGATAAGAGGAAGTAAATATATAAACAAATGCAATCACTGAAAATTAAAACTTAATTCATTTAGAAAGGGGAACAAACGGAAAGCCAGAACCTGTCATGCCCTGCCACCTATAGCTACATGTACTAGGTAGACAAGGAAGGCCAAATGTTAACAGCAAAGCTACGCTACCTTTATTTACAACTATAGGATTCGTACAGTAATTAAGTATCTCATCGAGTGCGCTTATATCAATTCACATTACTGTGTAACGAGACGCAAAAGATATACGTAAAAAGACAGTGAAGGTGAGAAATAATGTATAAATAATGAGAACAAAATGAGGTCGCTACATGGTGAGATATGCCGAGCTGCCTCTTGACTGAGGAATGGCAGCTAGGCTGCTTCCTGACGGAGAACAAATCATGTCGCTACATGGTGAGATGTATTACACCGATATTGTGCAAGGACAGGCTGCCACCTGACGAAGAACAACAGGCAGTTGAGAGAGGCCGCTGCCTCAGCTGGTCTCGCTTCCCCGTGACTGAGGTGTGTCAGGCGGCCTCCTGACGGAGAAATAACATGCTGCCGTTACATGTTGAGATACCGCGCTGCCCGGTGACAGAGGGATGCAAGGCAAGGCCTCCTGACAGAACGCCGCGCCCTGTATACATGCAACCGTAACAAGCAAAGCTACGCTTCCTTGATTTACAAGAAGATTCGTCTCTCATCGAGTGTGCTTATATATATTCACATTACTGGGTAATACGACGCAAAAGATATACTTAAGAAAGACAGTGAAGATGAGAAAAAATGTATAAATGATGAAGATGAGTGGGTAAATCCACCCAGAGTATCCTACGGCGAATTAATCCGCCACGGAAATCTCCGGCCGTGGGGTCGGCTGGGGTGAGGCAGGAGCCGGGAGCAAGCTGTTGCCTCTCCGCGCGGCGGGATGAAATGAAAAGTAATCATCGTACCTCTGGCGCCCTACATGGCATCCGAAAACACAACCTTCTGGATAACCAAACCTCCTGGACCGCTACACCAGCAGGATGCCACTTGTTAGGAGACAGTGGCTATAATTTACAAATGTGGCTGCTGACGCCCTACACGAGACCTCGGCCTGGACGTCAGTCAAACTACAACAGGTAAATCCAGTAAATTACATTGTATTTCTTAATATGGTAAACTTGTTGTGACTAAACTAGACAGGTAGAATATCAATAGACTTGCTTGCCTGGTATCCGGTCATTTCGCCCACATGCCATTTCGTCACACCATGGAGTCATTTCGCCCACAGGTCAATTCACCCACACTATGGAGTCATTTCGCCCAAGGTTATTGGTGGTTCATTCCATTTCTGCCAGAGGAAGATATAGTTACATGACTCCGTGACATGGATCGTGTGGGCGAATTGACTGCGGGTATTATTCTAGTGTTTGCCCATACTCCCCTCTCCCACAAAACAAGCTTGGGGACCTGGGGCAATGCGGGATATTTGGCTGGGGTACAAAATATGCGTCGCAACCACATCGTTTTTGAGTTAGGGGTGTTGAAAAAATTCCCTAGATCTAGGGAATATTCATTGGATTTCTTCTGAGTCCAGTGACGTTTGAACCTGACCTGACGATCCTCACAGAATGCAGAATGATGACCGAAGTGTCGAGAACAACCCTAACCCCCCGCTAGGAGGTTAGGTTAGATTTGTTTAGGTTAGGTAAGGGTAGGTTAGATTTGGGTAGTTTAGGTTAGGTTAGGTTAGATTTGGTTATGTTAGGATAGGTTAGATTTGGTTAGGTTAGATTTGGTTAGGTTAGGTTATCGGTTGGTCAAACCCCCTGCTAGGCTAGGTTAATTTTGGTTAGGCAATTTTCTCTAGATATATGGAAATTACCCTAGATCTAGGGAGTTTTACCTCCCTACACAACTCATTAATTACGTGTTTCCGACGCATAACTTTTTCCCCACCCGAAAACATTTGGGTGGGGAACGCATTCCCGCAGGTCCCCAAACTTGTTTGGGGGAAGTGGGAGAGTATGGGCAAACACTAGAAATTTACCGTCATTTCGCCCAAGGTGGTTCATTCCATTCCTGCCAGAGGAAGATATAGTTACATGACTCCGTGACATGGATCGTGTGGGCGAATTGACTCGTACATGTGGGCGAATTGACTCTTACATGTGGGTGAAATGTCTTGTGGGCGAATTGACGTGCGGGCGAAATGACCGGTAACCGCTTGCCTTCAGCCGTTGCTACCAAATTAGAAAAACTGCGGGTAATTTTTTTTCACTACGACCAGAATTCTCAACACAATTGGGAATGTGGTTTCTAGTTACCTTAATGGATTCTGAGAAACTATTTCAATGAGCTTCCGTCGCAAATTATTACTTTCGGAGATATGATATGTTTTTAGTAGGAAGGAGAGTATAGGATTATGAAAATGAACTAACCTAACCCCATCTTTAGGCTCACTACCATAAATTAACCTAACCTATCCCCACGTTTTAAACTCTTTACTAAAGTCAAATCTTCATTAAAAAGTGTCCGTGGCAAGGGAAGAATAAAGGCAATGCAGATCACAAGAGGAGGAAGAGTGAGGCGCACATAAACAATTGTCTCTCTCCTCTCTATAAACAACTTGTTATATCTCCGAAATTAGTTATTTGCGACGGAAGCTCATTCAGAGAAAGTTTCTTAGAATCCAATAAGGCAAGAAATCATACTCCCAATTGTGTAGGGAATTCGGGTCCTAGTTTAGAATAATAACATGAATAATAATAAATTAGAATAATAATATGTAATTTTTGTGTGAAATGACTAATATTTTATTTAGAATATGACTGTCTGGATTAAAGTATTTTTCACCTTTCTACTGTTTTTATAGGTCAGAACGTGTGTGAAATTACCAATGAATCGTTGTGCAAACATTACATTTTTCATAGGCTAGATTAAGTTAGTTTAAAGGTTTGATTTGGTCATTATTTGATGCTTTTACAAATGGAGAGTGTTAAATAATAAAATGGAGTGTTTTAGATAAATAATGAAATGGAGTGTTAAAAAATAAACTTGTCTGAAAATCTTGCAACAGTCATAAAAGGAATTTTCACCGGAGAATTTTTGTAATTGGGCACTACTGATTTCGCAGATGAATCTTTGTTTTCTAAATAGTTTTGATGTGTTTTGAATTATGCGGACACTATTTTTTGGCGAAAATCAACTGATTTCTTTTTACCCACACACCCCCATGTTCAAAAATAGGGATTAACAATCCTGTGTGAATAATGGCTCAATACTTTTTTTTTTTTATTGAATTTATGTACATGTAGTAGTGCCGACCCGGGTAACCCGGTCCTTCCAACGGACCGGTTCTATTCGGACCGCCATCTTTGTTTGGTGTTTGTTTCTTTATAAATAAGAGTGTAACCGTTTTGAATATCCCATGTAGTAAAACAACCAGTTTAACATTTCTAGTATTAATATAAATATAACTATCGATATGTAAATGAACCCAGGAACCAAAATAGAAAATGAGTAAAATCACAGCAAAAAAAAGTTGCAGCGAAGTTTGTTTACAAAATCAGCTGATTTGGCGAACTTTCATGGGATTCAAATACGAGACAGAGTACATTCTTGTAAATAAGCGTATATAGAGTGCTTTTCCTCTACTTTAACATGAACATATCAGAAATGCTCTATCTTGTCATATTTTCGGATGATCAATGCTCAGTTTTGATCCGTATTTACCCGGTGACAAAAACACTCGCGGGGTAAATTGGACCCAGTGTAATGGACCCCCCACCGGCATATCACGGTGAAGATTAACTGCTTATTTGCACTAGTTCTTTCGTTTCAGGTTGTGAATGCGGTAAAACTTTGGAGGAAGTCCTTCACCCCTATCTTTTTCTTCTTCCCCCTATAGCCAACAAGCCTGGGGAACTGGCGGGAATACAGTGTTTTTGGTGGGGGAAGCAAATGTAAGTGATTTATGGCTCACCACAAAAATCATCAAAGTCACTATATGTAAAAATCTAGGGAATTCCCTAAATTAGGGATTTCCTTAGATATCCATTGCTAGGGAATTTTCCTTAATTGATATATGTATAGATTTGGACAATTTTGGGAGAGCAATAAATGAGTCGTGTCTGCCTTTCCTATCCAAAAACCCAAGTTTTCCATAAGGCCACCATGCTTGCTGGTCATAGGAGGTCAAAGAAAAACCTAACCTTTCTAGCCAGAAGGGGCTGCGCCCCCCATGGACCCCTAAGGGTTGCTAATCTAACCTCACTATAGCCCCCTAAAAGTTACTAAACCTAACCTCACTATAACGAATACAGTTGATTTCGGCCACCAGTGAATCAGGCCGCCTATATTAAATGCATACCAAGCATGCATTTATGCATAACCTTATAGGTTTTAATGAAACCTAACCTAACCTTAACCACAATTTCCACAAAGTATACCTAACCTAACCTTAACCACAAAGTATACCTAACCTAACCTAACCTAACCTAACCTTAACCACAAAGTATACTAACCTAACCTAACCTTAACCACAAAGTATACCTAACCAAACCTAACCTATCCTTAATCACAAAGTATACCTAACCTAATCTAACCCACCTTAACCACAAGTATACCTAACCTAACCTAACCTAACCTTAACCACAAAGTATACCTAACCTAACCTAACCTTAACCACAAAGTATACCTAACCGAACCTAACCTTAACCACAAAGTATACCTAACCTAACCTTAACCACAAAGTATACCTAACCTAACCTAACCTAACCTTAACCACAAAGTATACCTAACCTAACCTAACCTTAACCACAAAGTATACCTAACCGAACCTAACCTAACCTTAACCACAAAGTATACCTAACCGAACCTAACCTAACCTTAACCACAAAGTATACCTAACCTAACCTAACCTAACCTTAACCACAAAGTATACTGTCTGCTGGGTATGCATGCTACTATAGGTGGCCTGTTTCAACTGGCGGCCCGAATCAACGGATACCACTATAACCCCCTAAAAGTTACTAACTTAACCTCACCTTAACCCTCTAAAAGTTACTAACTTAACCTCACGTTACTCACTATAACCCCCTAAAAATTACTAACCTAACCTCACTATAACCCCTAAAAGTTACTAACCTAACCTCACTATAACCCCCTAA
Source organism: Chionoecetes opilio (assembly GCA_016584305.1). Classification (NCBI taxonomy): domain Eukaryota; kingdom Metazoa; phylum Arthropoda; class Malacostraca; order Decapoda; family Majidae; genus Chionoecetes; species Chionoecetes opilio. The sequence goes on along the minus strand of JACEEZ010010005.1, from coordinate 40,795 downwards.
AAGTTACTAACTTAACATCCCTATAACCCCTAAAAGTTACTAACCTAACCTCACTATAACCCCCTAAATGTTACCAAAATAACCTCGGCCAAAAATCGGCCACATATCAACCCTTCAAATAAGGCCAAATAATGCTCTCGAACCACGTGCGTAGTTGTGGTAAGACTTGAGAAAGTCACAGGGAAAATCATGCAATCTGGTGAAAAATCCCTGGCCATCTAAGGAAGATCCCTGGCCATCTAAGGAAAATCCCCAGTAAATTAATCACTCACTTAATCGTGAAATTATTGTAGTCAGTGTAACCCTCTTACCTAACCCTCTCATTATAATCACATCATCAAACACTTCATAATTACAAGAGTAAATAGTCCTTTCAACTTACCTTCAAAATTGAGATACACCGTGACGGCTGTAAAATGGCGCCGATGGTAATATTAGTGATGGGGTGATTTGCATAACTACGTAGTGGTAGTAATCGACAACACCACATTTTATATTGTAGTCCAAGGTGGCAGGTTTATTAATGCAAGTGCAATAATCTTTGGTTTGCAAAATGAGTTTGTGGCGCACACATAAATAAAGTTCCTTTGGTTTCTCGTTATTACACTCCAAAAAATACTGGAGTCACCATCTGCACAACCTTTCGTGCCCATGGCTGCCAGTGTACTGAACCCGCAGCCTGGCCTGACGTCACTGAGGTGGCAATTATACGCGGAGTATTATAAACATCAATATATTCCCCTATATGATTATTATGCAATACATATGCTTAAATATATCAGAAAGGTTGATGTGGTACGAATTTAGAGCATTTCGTATCCATATATGCAGTAATTAATGCAAACTGTACCTGGTTCCTTACACAGGCATTACATAGCCAGCTGTAATCAAGCTTATCAAGGGCGTAATGCGGCTCAGTCGAGTAAGGAAATGCTCGGGACTGGCTCTGACTGGACTTAGAATTTTTTGAGGCACCTCATATTTCATAGCGGCCGTGTGGGTTAACCAAGGCCGAGCGCACGCTGGAAACTTTACAGATGTGAAGTACAATAAGCATACAATACAGTGCGGTAGTTCATTTCAGTCAAAGCCGGAAGGATGAGTTCCAAAGAATTTCCTTGAATGCTAATATGGAATTAGTTTAAGGGTGTTGGTATATAAATTAGGGGTAAATTTTTACTCAAGGACCAGAATTCTCTACACAATTGGGAGTATGATTTCTGTTTACCTCAATGGATATGGTAAATGTGCAGTTTCAACCAATACTTCCTATAAACCAATACTCTCCTGACATAACTAGGGGCTATGTCCCCCCATACCTCCCTGCTAGTTAACTAACCTAACATGGGCATTGATTACGTAACCTAACGGTATTATTTTACATTAGAACCGAAATTCCCTACACAATTGGGAGTGTGGTTTTTGTTTACCTTATTGGATTCTAGGAAGCATTCTCTCTATGAGTTTCCGTCGCAAATCACTACTTTTGGAGATAATGACATGTTCATAGGGAGACGATCTCGAGCCAAGTGTTTACGTGCGCCACACTTTTCTTCCTCTTGTGACCTACATCGCCTCTGTTCTTCCTTTGCTGCGGACACTTTTTTAATGCAGATTTGACTTTAGTTTGGAGGTTAAAGCGTGGGTTAGGTTAGTTTAGGTAAGTGAGTCACAAGGTGGGGTTAGGTTAGTTTAATTTTCATATCTCCTATACACTCGGATCTCCTTCCTATTAAACACATCTTATATCTCCGAAAGAAGTGCTTTGTGACGGAAGCTCATAGAGAGAACGTTTCTTAGAATCCAATATGGCAAACAGAAACCATACTCCCGAGTATGTAGAGAATTTCGGTCCTAGTGTAAAAATTTACCAACCTAACCTCACTGGGGGGCTTTCGCCCCTCATACCCCCCCCGTGTTATTTTTCATTTCCGCCAGCTGTTGTAGGGGTTAGAAATATTCCTTATGATGAAAACGAAACGTTCAGGATATTTAAAAACCACCCAGCGTGTTGTGCTTTAAACTGCACTTATACCATGGATTCTAAGAAACTCTCTCTCTATGAGCTTCCTTCGCAAATCACTACTTTTGGAGATATAAAATATTTTTTATGTGAAGGAGAGGGTATAGAAGATATGAAAATTAACTAACCTAACCCCACCTTTTGACTCACTAACCTAACCTAATCTAACCCCACGTTTAACCTCCTAACTAAAGCCAAATCCTCATTAAAAAGTGTGCGTGGCAAGGGAAGAACAGAGGCAATGCAGGTCACAAGAGGAAGAAGAGTGTGGGGGACGTAAACAATTGTCTCTCGCCTCTCTATAAACAACATGTCATATCTCCAAAAATAATGATTTGCGACGGAAGCTCATAGAGAGAATGTTTCCTAGAATCCAATAAGGTAAACAGAAACCAAACTCCCAATTGTGTAGGGAATTCTGGCCCTCGTGTAAAATAATACTAAATTAAGTAACAATGCCTAGAAATTATAAAACAAAAACTAACATAGACCTAGGAAAGAAGAAAGACTAGGAACTCAAAGACTGGAACCCAAACGTGTAGTGTTGCTCATCCTTTCCGCCTCCCCAGAGAATGTGAAGAACAGCTCACAGAATGTTTGATAGTGTCCATGGGCAATGGGCATGGTATGACATGTTTCAGTTTTTGGAGGTTTGTCAAATTTGAAGAAAAAAAAGTTCTTATTATATATAGGACCGATTTGCCCCAGAGTTAGGTCCGATTTACCCCATTTAGTGTAACAATGCGGTCCGCACTTCTCAGTGTATTGCTAACAGCTATAATGGAAATTTGCTCAAACTTTAAGGACATATAGGGTAGTGACCCTCCTTTGATTGTATTACATTTTTTTTTTTATTTCAATAGATATGGAAACTAGATCAAAGTTTGCCATAAGCAGGACCAAATTAACCCGGTCGGCATTACATGGTTTTTCTAATATTTTTTTTACGTTGTAGCCTATAGCGCCTGTAGGCATATGGAGAGTCTTGATGTTGGTCGATCTCGCCCGATGGTGGTGCAGGCTGGATTTTTATAGTGACATCTGTGGTCTCAGGTGAAGATTCCATTTTCTGTGATGTTCAGATCTTCAGTTAAGGCGCATGCAGCCCCTAGAGTCCACCGTCACACTCGCAATCGGCAGACAGGTATATGCTGCATGTGGGTTGCTTCGGCCACTCGACAATGGCTTTGATAGTTGCTCCTTGAACTCGGGACCTTCTGTTCCTCTACCAGGCTCTTGAAAGAGTTGCCCCCGGCAGGATTCGAACTCAGGACATTGAGTTCAGCACTCCAAGATGCTAATCACTCGGCCACCGCCTCCCCTTGGCGGTGCTAACATGCTAACATATTGTAGGATTAAGATAAAATATTGCACATAACGGCATGCTGCTTCAAGTCCCGTTCACATATCCACGACTCGCGTCGGCGACCGGTCACGACTTGCCGAGTCATCCTGTGCTGGCTGGTAACAGCATATGATGTGCAAACCTACATAATGTATCACCTAACCAATAAAACCTATCTATAAGAACCTTCTTAAAAGGAACATGTTAAACCCTATGTTAAGCCATAAGCGGTAACTCAAGGCGTAGGTGCAGTTCCCCCCAGACGCCAGTGTTAGAGCGGCAGCCAGGGGCCTTCAGCCTAGATGAGAAGGATACCAATATTGGAGTATGTGGACATCTCAGGTGTAGCGTGGGATGTTTTGAAATGGCCGTCTGCCGGGTACCACTGGTTGCGTATGACCCCTGGGGGCCCTTAAAGTGGCCCTTTTTTCGGGCTAGCATAGATATTGGAGGTACCACATAAAACCAACTTTACGTGGCCAAGTACATCCCCCAGAGTGTAAAATGACCAATGCCAGACAAATAGCCCGCTGTTTTGGCCGTGCCAGACGGGCCAAAAATGGCCAAAATTTCGAGCTCGCATAGATATTGAAGATACCGATCGGAACCACTTTACATGAATGAGTATATTCCCAGAGTAGGAAATGACCCATGCCAGACAAATATTCCTCTGCAATGGTGCCGCCAGAAGCCCTTAAAGTGAGCCCCACAACCCCCGCCACTCATCTAGGCTAGCACAAACATTAAGATACCAAATGGAACCAACTTAGATTGAATGAATACATTCCCCAGAGTAGGAAATGACCCATACCAGACAAATATTCCTCTGCAATGGTGCCGCCAGAAGCCCTTAAAGTGAGCATTAAATTGTTACATCAGGATCCTTCGATAACTAGGTTATCAGGTGAGGATGAGACGCGATCTGCTTGTCTTTTCTGCAGCAATGTGAGGATATTATGCAAAACAGTAATGTTACCTCAGGAAATGAGAAGATTTCTTTTGTAAGGTCACAATTCCCAACCTGGTTCATTAGCCAGTGATATGAGGTTTGCTTCAGGCTTTGATGGGAAGTCGCTCAATTATGATTATGATGTATTTCGTCGGAACTTCCTGAGTATTTTTGGTGTAGCGCAACATAACGATTCATTGCAATGGTCGTTCACTTATGCTGAAGTATTGCCCACTCATTTGGGTAGTGCTGGCAGGTTGAGAGGTCAGGCACGTGCAGCTAATATTGCCTCAGAAGCAATGGAAGCCTTAAATCTTGCTTCAGGGTTTTGAAAATGATCAATTGTCAGTGGAGAGATTTAAACTAATTCTAGAATTTCAGTATTACATCACCTTTTTGACTCCACAAGAGCATCGTATCGCTTCATCTCTTGATTTTAAGCCAGGTGATAACCTTCTTGATTTTTCTACAAAAATTACTAAGCGGCTTCGTGAGATGCCTAAGACTCCATTCCCGCTTAATGAGTCAGTGGGGTCAGTGTCAAGGGAACCTCAACTTCCTTCATCCTTACCTCCTCCTCCACCACCTCCTCCACCCCCAGCTTTTTCTCAGTCTACTCGTGCAGCAAAGCAGTGTTACTATTGCGGAAGGCAAGGTCTTTTGGGTTTAATTTTTTGCTATCACCCAAAAGAAGATGAAGTTGTCATAAAGGCAGAAATTAGAGGTTTGGTTCAGCAAAGACAATACTTGCCCCCAAAGACCCCCACCATCCCCCCCCCCCCCCCCCGGTTTTGCACCTCCTCCCAAAGGCCCCCCCACACCCAGCCTGTATGCCGTTTCGCCCCCTCCGAAGGGTGGGAATTAATAAAGTGTGGAAATCTTTCAACAGGGGAAAATGTTTTTTTTGGGTTTCCCTAAACTGAAAGGGTTCTCAGAGGGTTTGCAGTGGGTAATGTGTACGCCCCTTTATAATCAGTGGGGGGAAGATTCGCCCGGGTTCAAAAAACCCCCAGTTTAGTTTCTATTTAAAAAGTCACAGCCCACATAAACTCTAGTCCCTTCAAATTAAAATTGTGCTTGTTTTTCTTTTGATAAAAATTTCAGGGTTTCATCGGCCCAGTTCTTTTTGTTTCTTGGGGTGGAAACAGGCCCCCTTAATGTAATTTTTTCAGCGAGTGTCCCTATGAAAATTTTAAAACCCAAGTTAAAATCATTTTCCTTTTTGCTACCTGTACAGCCACTCTTCAAAGTTTTTCAAGGTTTCACACTAGAGGGTGAGGGGCCAATTGTTGTGCCCCTTTCCCTTTTATGCCTTCCCCCCTAAACCCCAAAATTTTAAAAATACAGTTTATAGAAAACCCACATTTTGCTTTACAATGTGAGGGCCCCTTTTGGGGTCTAGAATCCTTGCCTAATCACAATGTTTTAATTTTCCCACGGGCCCCCAATGCAATTTCATTAAAATGGGCCGTTTCCTTCCCCCCGCAAGGAAAAGTCCCAACCCCCCATTCCCTTGATAAGCCTTTTGATTTTTCCGGGACGGAAACCATAAAGGGCCCGTTTTCCCAGTTTGGGGCCCTTAAAATTGCCTTCTAGGGGGGAAAAGTCGAAACTTTCGCCCCCCCGGGACCGGTTTGGGGGTTGTTTGTTGTCAGGGGAAACCCCAAAATATTTTGGGGCCCCAAATGTTCTCCTTCGCCCTTTCAGTAAAGGAGTTAAAGATGCCCTGTGGGCCCCAGGTTCCCCTAGTGTCTTTCCCTGATGTGGAAAAAAATCCACAAAAAAACCGTTTTAATTTGATAAGGTTAAATTTTGGGGAAATGGTGGAATTTTGGGGCCCCCTTTACCGTCGGGGAATTTCCCGGGGATAGGGAACAAAAATTTCCCCCTATGTATATATTATAAAAAGATTTGGGAAATATTAAGATGTAATTAGATAAAAATTTTTTGGTGGTTTTTTAACTTTTAATTTACCAAAATTTAATCAAAGGAAAAAACAAAAGGATAAGAATTGGGGGAAAAAGGGGGGCCCCAAAGGTTAGGGGAAAAGTAAAAATTTATTGGAACAAATACGTGGGCGGTCCCCGAGCCAACCCTTGAAAGATTTTTTCAGTGGGGGTTAATTTAGTAACGCCGGAGCCACAGGGACATGAGGTGGGAATTTTTGGAAGGGGTTTTTGAGTATAAACAAAGGGTTTGTAGTCAACTCATAAAATTAAATGAGAAAATTTTAACCAAACCAAATGGTTAAAAAAAAAGGAAATAAGTGTAATCACACTTTGAAAATACCCGGCCCCAGCTGTAAAAAAGTTTCCCTCGGCCGCCCAACCATCGAGCGCCTTTTTGGGGGTAGGGGAAATTTTAAACCCAAAGTCACCAGGGAAGCCACGAGTTCCACTCCCAGCCTGTTGCAACTCTGACCACATCGACATACAATACTTCCCCAAGGAAAAGGGGATCAAGCCAATCTCATTTTACACCCCCACCTGCCCCCTGCTGGGGTATACCTTAGTTAGAGCAAAAATAGGGAAACCCTAGCATTTTAAATTTTTAAAGGAATTGGGTTTTTCCGCCTGGTGAGTTCACTTTTTATCAACTTTTAAATTTTAACAGCGTTTCGAAAAATAAATTTGTGGGTCGAAAAATTTCCCAACAGTTTTGGCCCCCCCCGAGTGAGGATTACTTTGGGAATGTAAAAAGGTGAGTGTGGTGGGAAAACAAAGTTTATGCCCGCGACAGCTGGCGGGGGGGAAAACGTATGTGCAATCCCAGGCTCTTTGGGGGCCCACTGGGCCCGGTTCGTGCCTGATTTATTTTTGACACTGCCGCACACCCTCAATCTGTACTTTAGTGGCCTCATGTTCAATAAAGTATTTTAGTCCCTCAATGCCCTCACAGCCCTCTTTCTGGGGGGTTAATGATATATAGCCCCCGGGTTTCCCGGGGCCCCCCTATGGTAAAAAACCCTTAAAATTTGGCCACCGTAGGAACCCCCCCGTACCTGCCCGCTAAAGGCCAAAAGGGGTTAGCCCCCAAACACAGGCCCCCATTTAAGTTTCCTTCCGCCAACAGGATTATGAAGTTATTTAAAGTTTAAAAAAAAGGATGGGTGGATAGGCCCCCGGGTTTTATGCGCCTTGATAGGCCCCCCAATGGCACACCCACATTAGAATTCTTTTAATGGGGAACCCTAACTCAAAAAAATTTACCCAAATTTGTCATTTTTTTTTTCAATTTTTCATATCTTTTAAATAAATTTAAAAATCATGGCGGAAGGGATTTAAATCATTAGCTGCCCCAAAAATTAGGTTGGCTGACACGTTATATTAATATGTGTGAGGAAGCAGGGGGGGAAACTAACCCTATAGACTATAATATTTTAAAGTCTGGATCGAAAAGGCCAAAAAAAACCCTTTTTTGGGGAGAATTACTGAAAAAGGGGCTTATTTTAAATTTAAATTAGAAGCGGGGATAAAGAAATTAATTAATTATGAGCCCAAATTTTTTTAAATCAAGAAATTGTACCAAAATCCCATGGAAAACGGTACTTAACCATATAAAAAAATTTAGGGGCCCAAAGTGAACAAAAAACCCAAAACCCCCAAAGCCTTTTTCCCCCAAACCCTTCCAAATTTTTTAAACCCCCCAAAATTTGTCATTGTTCCTTTTTGAGGGTGAAAAAATTGGTATTCTTTCTGGGAAAAAAATTAAAATTAAAATTTAAATAAAAAGGTTTGTTTCTAACAGGGGTTTCCCAAAAAATTAAAAACCATTTGTTAAAAGGTCAGTTGAGGGGTTTATGCATATTTCCCTGGTGGGGGGAATTTAAACCCGTAGAAGATGCCAATTATAAGGGTTGGCACTCCAAGATTCTTAGAAAAGTAATTATGAAAGAAAAAAGAAAAGATAAAAAAAAAATCTTTCCCTGAAAGTTAATGGATCTACGAGCTCTTCTCACAAAATAATAAATTGGAAGAGTTCAAAAATAACTTTAAGTTGCACACCGGGGGGCCATTAAAAGCCCCAAAAACCCCTTTGGACAGAATCAGACGGGGCCGGCCGAAAAGTTCAGGGAAATGGCGAGAAAATTTACCCAACCAGGATGGGGGGAAAACCGCTTAAATAAAAAGGCCCCCAATTAATTTAATTACTTAAACGGTCAAGAAAAAATGGGAAAGGGGGGTTTTAATTAAAAAGGGAGTGAAAAACCTTTTAAAAAGGTTTATTAAAGCAGGAAAAAACCCCCAACAGGGAGATTGAGATAACTAAAACCTAAATTTAAAATCACCCGTTTATCAGCCAAAATTTAAAGAGTTTGGGAGAGCCCTAAATTGGTGGGTTTAGTTTACCCCCGCTCCACTAAAAATTTACGAGGGGAAGAAAACCGGTAAATAAATTTAAAGCAAAGCCCAGCCCCGGTAAACCATCCCCGGGGGAACCTTAACTCAAAGAACGGGTTTGCCATTTTAAATAAAAGGGTTATTTCAAGTAAATTCAAAAAAAAAATGTGCTCTCTGAGAGGAAGAACATAAAACCCCGAGGGCTTGAAAAAATTCCCCGGGATTTTTCCCCACTAGGAAAAAAAAGGGTTTTAAAAGGGACCAGGGTAACTGCCAACCCCCTTAGGGGAAAAAAACATCCCAAATACAAGCCTTTTTTCCCTATTAGCCAAAACTACTTGTTGGGAAAAGGTAGAAAAATCCATTCTTTAACATACCCTTTAGGGGCCTAATGGTGATGGGACAGCCCCAAAAGGTTTTTAAAATTGGCAGAAAAACAAAGTATGAGTGTTCATCCCCCTGTCCCACGGCAAAAAGTTAAGGGTGACCCCAATAACGGTAAACCGCCTTTTTTAAAAATTTTTTTGGGACAGGGGGGCAAAAAAGATAAATTTATTAGTGGGGGGGATAGTTGTTTTTTTCAACCCCCTGAAAATTACCCAAGGTGAACTTAGCCATTTCCGGGTTTTTCTGGCCAATAAAGAACCCCCCAAATTTTTGACATTGTGCGACCCTAGTTCAATAGGGGTAGCTATCAATGGAGCCCCCCGCTGAATTTAAAGACAACCCGGGATAAATTTATGGTAAAAGGACCCCTTTAATTAAAACCCACCCCGCTGGGAAAATTTTTAAAGAGAAAATTTTTAGACCCCAGTTAGAAAAAACCTTTTAAGATGTTGATGGCCCATACCAGTTTAAAAATAAAGGGGCCCGATTATATTGGTCGATTCCTAAGTTTAAAAATCATCCCAAAAAACCCCTAAACCTTTCCCCCTGTTCACCAGTGCCGGTTGGGAAAGTTATAAAGGGCCCCTCCCCCAAAACTACTCACCAGCCCAAAAAAAGGGGGAATTTTGGTTTTATTAACAGAATATCAAGAAAAAAATAAGAAAAAAATTTTCAAGAAAACGGCCAGTGGGAAGATTTAAAAAAAGTTATATGGATATTTGTCAGGGCTTATTTTAATTTTTCAAAAAAAAAATTTTTAGTGAGCCCCACTCTAAATTTTTTTATCTCAACATGATACCATTCTTCCCTCAAAAGTTTTTGGGGGGGGCGGGTGCCCCCAAACAATCCCCGTACACGATACATGATATCAAAAGGGAGGAGGAAAATGGGCCCCCCAAAGAGTGGGAAAAAACCAAATTTGGAATTGAGTCATGCACTGATCGCCCCCCCCCCCCCCCCCCCTTTTTTTTTTCCGTTTGCCCGATATTACATCTCGCACTAGTCTGTCACATTATAATCCCCCCCGGTCCAAGCGGTGTCGATGATTTTGTTTTTTGTTAAACAAAAAAGTTGTCCCGTACACCCCGATCCGTCACGAAAAGGGTTTTCAGGAGTGGGTGGGAAACCCCTCCAAAAGTTTTCGTTTAGGACAAGGCTGAGACGGGCCCCCTGCCCCCGCTAGGACAAACCCCAAAAACCCGCCCCCGCCAAACATCGAAATTAGGGACGAGGTTTTTCAGCCCCATTTGGACGCCCCCCTGAAATGATTATGACGCCGGGGCCCCCATTTTTTTTAAAACTCGGAGGGGTCCTAAAAAAGACGGAAAACCCAAATTCTATAAGTAGGGCCCAGGAGTCCACACCCACTGAACCCCCCACCGCCCCCCCCCCTGTTCCCACCTGCCTAGTCTCGTTGGTAGAAAAAAGGCCCCCACCCCTCCCGACGGACCATGCCCTCCACTGCCAAAAACCCCCCGGTGAAGTGGGCAGGACCCCGACACCCAAAACGCTGTGGCTGGTTCCCGCTGGGAAAGGCCCCGTCGGGGATCCCCCACCATAGTAACAAAACCTTAAATGCCCCCCTGCCACGCTTCGGCGGGAACCAAAACCCCTGCGCCCCACCATTTCCCCCTGAAAAGGCGCCCGCAGGGGGCAAGGGAAAAGGGGGCGTCTCCCCATCCTGGGGTCTCCCAGGGCCCCCAAGCCCGGGTGCGCGGCCTTCCCCCCGTTCACCAAAGGGGGGTGTCTTTTTCTTCTGGTGGCCCCCGCCCCCAAGGGGGAAGTGAAACGGGCCTCTTGCCTTTCCGCATCCGTCCCGGGCGGCAGGCCCCCCGCAAGGCCCCTTCCCGTACTTTACCCCCTGCTTTTCCAGCCCCCCCGAAACGGGCCCCCCCGGGAGGCCCCCACCCCTGCCTTTCCCTCAAACCCGCGACCCATCCACGCCGCCCCCAATGGCCCCCAAAACGGCCAGGGGCGGTGGGGTGACGAAAAGGGGAGGGGAGGGAAAGGGGAGGAGCGGATGGTGCCCCGGCCCGGGCGTGGGCGGCGCGGCCCCGCCTCCCCAACTGGCGCACCCCCCCCAGAAAAACCCCCTCTCTACAAACCCGGCAGAGCCAGCCACGGGGGGCCCCCCCGTGGACTCCACCATGCCCGGGGCGGCTCCTTCCCTCTTTCCGGTCACGTTTCAAAGGAAACCCCAGTCTCCGTTTTCGAGGGAAGGGCACGCCGACCCCAGCCGCCCAAATACCCCCGCCGGGGGGGTCCCCCTGGGAGTAAGGGTTCTCCGCCATACCCTTCCCGTCCTCCTCCCCCCAAGGGGAAAGCACAAACCCCCCTCTGCCCTAAGGTAAAAGGGGTCCCCGGCCCAAAGGGGGCATGAATCCTCCCGGGGCGGCCCCGGCCCGAGGCAGGAAATTTTCCCCAGTGCCCCCCCCACGCTCACGATTTCCCCTCGGCACGGGGCCTCCTGAAGGTGCCCCCACACACCGCTTTGATGTACCGCCGCGCATTTTTCCCTCCCCCCTTTTTCAACTTTTTTCACGTATTTATTGTTTTTTTCGCAGCCTCTCCCAAGTTTTCCCGGTATTTCCCCTTTATTTTACTCATTTAACGATCATCAATTTTAGCATTTTTCATCACATTCAATTCACTTTTTGCGGGCCCGCCAGGCCCGGACGGCCACCCAAGGTTTGTTCCCTTCCCCCCTTTTTTTCTTTCCCTTTAGCCGGTCCCGCACCGCCTCCCCCCCACTCCCGACGCCCTCTTGACCCTTCCCTTTCCCTTTCCAATCGGCCCTCACTCTAACACACACAAAATTTCCCCCTTCATTGACACCAATTGTTTTCGCTGTTTCCCCTTCTTTGGGTCTCACCCCACACTGCATGTGTGGGCTCTCCCCGGGTGGGGGGCTGTGCCCAAAAGGAAAAGTTGTTACAAAAACCCCCTTTCTTTCCCCAGACTTAACTTCTGCAGCCCTCCTCAGTTCCCCCCCCGGGGTATCAGGGCCCCAGGCGGGGGCTGGTATATCACGAGGTCAATCAAAAACAAAAACAAAAGGGAAGGAAACACTGACTCATTTCTATAAGTTTACTGGGCAAAGCCAAAAAGCCAAAGCACAAGCACAAAGAGTACAATTAACCGGTAATACGTCATCTACCTCCAATCGCTTGAAGATTGTCGCAAGGCAAGAGACGTAACCACACCACAGTTCCCCTACCACCACCACATCCACAGTTCCCCCACCACCACCACATCCACAGTTCCCCCACCACCACCACATCCACAGTTCCCCCACCACCACCACACCACCACCACCACAACCACCGCGACTCCTCTCTCCGGAGCGCGTGCGTCTGTTCCTCCTGACGCCTGAAACCTCACTCCCTTTGTGTGTGCCAAGAGCAGGCACCCCGCACCCACTCTCTCGTCCTCCTGGGCCCGATCCCTGCCCCATCCCCGGGTGGCTGGCGACACACGTCTGCCGGACCCACTCCCCGCTCCATACTCCACACCCACACCCTCGCACAAGGCCGCCCGCCTCGTACCCTCACACACTGCCTCCAAGCCTCTCACACAACCACCACATACCTTCCCTACCACCACTACATGCATAACGCCAGGCGCGTAACACTAGGAAGCCCCACCCTTGGATCCAAAATGACAATTATTCATGCGAAAAGCGCCAAGGCTTGCAATGGTCTCAAATTGTTCCCAAGAGTCATCTTCAAGAATCCAAGAGAGAATTGTTATGAAGGGGGGGCAAAGGGAGGGAGGAGGGAGGCATGGGGAGGGGGTGAAGTGAGCCTCTACAGCTGGGGGTCTGAGGAGGGAGTCAGGAAATCTTTAAAAAATCTAGCATTTTTAGGGGCATTTTGAGGCCTCAGAAGGGATATATTGCACTAATTTGATATTCAATGGCAAAATCCATTATTGTATCTTTGGGATAAAAGTTGAATCGCCCCAGTTGAAGTTCTTAAATTATGCATTTATTATATTCACATTTATCCCCATCTCTATTATTGTAATGATATTTGGTCCACCACTTATCCCTGTCACTTAAACCATCTAAATCAGTGGTTCTTAACCTGGGGTACCTGTACCACCAGGGGGTACGAAACCTTACACCTGGGGGTACGAGACATGCTGACCAATCATTCAATATTATTATAAGGAGGCTGGAATTAATTATAATTATTTTGTCTGTCAACAATGTCCTTAACCACCTGCAAGCCGGGGATTTATAATAGGCCCAGGGATTCCCATAAGGTTTGACATAAC